>JAUMHM010072531.1:0-14008 GCA_032362435.1 Melikaiella ostensackeni
AAAACTAGACAAAATGGCTTCTCCGTTTGGACTCAGTTTTACATTTAGGATTTGCCCATGATTTCGAAGGCCCTTAAAGCAACAGCTGCCCCATTTTTAGGCGAGCTGCTGTACCAAACGAAGAGAAATTTCATGTCTGGTGCTGCAGCTGCACCGCTCTGGGGCAGCAGCCATACAAAACGGAGAGAGCGTCTACACTAAATCGACGTACGAAATCGACCTCACGTTTCGTGCAGCGACTGAATTCGTAAGTACGGCTGCTGTGCCAAGCTTCTTTCAGTGTGGTTTGCAGATTTAGCCTCACGATACACTTTCTTCTGTTGTAACGTGGTAATTTTGAACTCTTGATCTTCCCCTCGACTGGTCACGGCAGAATCCCCAGGGAGAAACCAAAATTTAAAAATAATCCAGAAACAAACTTTGAGCGATTCTGATTGAGAACATATACACATACACACACGTACTTTTACTGGCACCAGGTTTTCTTCTGTCTGTTTAGGAACAGCTGAGCTAATGAACCTAAATATGCACTTCGCGCGTTGTTTCCTAGGTGGGAGAAACCTGGATTACCCACCTCTCAGGGTAAAGCCAAGTGCAGACACGTCCACTGATTAAGCGGGCTTACGCACACACACAGACGATCGGCAGTTGGGATGGCATGGAACCTCATCCGAGCCCTTATTTATTCCAGGAAGATGTTTGCCAACGAAAATCAAATTTTATATAGAGAAGTTATTTGGCCATTAGGTTCTTTGTTCGCAAATTGTCCAAGAACCTGTAAAATTGTATCGTCGTTTCAAGTCGAGGGTTTAGATGGCTTTAGTCGCGGCTGGTTGGTTGAACCCAACCTGTCGCTCGTGCGCAGAGCTTTTCGGGCTGAGGATGGGACCTGCCGAGCGTGAATTCGCAGAGCGTGCTGGCATTCTGCAGTGACCGTTTCATGCGAAAGGTTCTCATTATTAACGATTTCGATAACTCTACGTAATGTTTTAGTCGACGTTTTTTAATAACGAGTCTTACTCGTTCCGTCGCTACGATCTCAACCTCATACGTCAGAACGTGCTCCGCACCTCCCTCGGTGGGTCCCATCACTTTTATTATCTGGTGCTTTCCTTTCTTATTAATTGCTTAGCTTTTTTTTGCTTGTGCCAATGTACGTTCGAGGCCGGGTACGCTAGCTGAGGGTCATTTTATTGTTATCAATTTTGTGTCAATTCACTAATCTTCTCTTTTTTTAAAATAAACACTTGTAAAATTTTACAGATAATATAACTATCTTGTTTTTCCTCTCCGCGAACCCCAAACACCTATTAGTGCCTAGCTTCCACCTTCTTTTCTCGCATGCACTTTCAGGTAATTCAATTTTTAAGTATGACGGTCCCAACCCTCCAGGCGTGGGGACCTTTTACCCAGGCCTCGTGATGAGGCTATCATCTTCGTCCACATAAACTACGTTGAGCATCCTCTTGAGATAATCGTTCTTATAGGATTATTACTTCCTCCTTTTTTTTGTCGTTTCAGCGAATCGCCTGGACTAGCAAACGCCTTATTACACCGTGCAGCTCCTTGACAAGAGAATGCACGGTCTCTCTTACAGAAATTGAAAAGATCAGTCCTTGTCGACGGAGCTGACGTTTGCTTTCCTCAAATCATCCAGACTTAATTCAGGCACAGAGGGTTTCATTTTCGCGTGCCAGGGTGCAACGGTGTTATTTTCACCTGAGTATATCGTAGCCGCATTTTACGTCAACAGTTTCCAGCGATAGGTGCAGAGCATGTCCAGCACATTCTGAGCACCTAACACATAATATCTGGGAGTCCAACTCACGCGGGAATGACTTATGTGCAAAGACACAATGCGGCCCTAAGTGTGCTTTACTACCATCTTTGTCGCTCTTACAGTGTTGGCCGGGACCCTGCTCTGCCAGATGCTCGGAGGGATATAGAATCAATTCTCAAAAAGAGAAATGGCGAAGTTACTGGAACTACATGTTGTCGACAATAGACCCTATTGCACACTCAAGGACTGACATCGTTCTCCTTGATTTCCAGAATATTATTATAATAACCGCGTGCCAAAAACATGTCACATTCCATCGTATCCTGTGGTCACCCAACTCAAGTTCGCGAGGCGTGGCCATAGATGTAATTTACCGCGGTTCTACTGGTAGCCAGTGTCGTTTTCCTAGATGTCAGTCGCTTCCAGAGGGACCCTGTTTCTTTTAATCAATTTTATTCATTTCTTGTCTTGAACACCATCAAAAAACGGAAACATAGAACCTTAAGGAAGGTCGAGCGTGGCTAGGTAGTCGTACTTCAGAAACTTAATTCAACATATATTATGAAGGAATGTGAAATACGTTTTCTGTGAAAATGTTACTGTTGCTGTAGTATTCTAAAATGATCGTGAAAATCCGCACGCTGCCTATTGGCTTACTGTAAAAAATGGCGCGCCTTGCGGGCGCTGTGCTTGATCGCGGGTTCCAAGCGAACCTGGCCTTCATCTCCGAACTTGGAGTAACCACGGCAAGGCGTAAGCACTCTTCATCTGTGCGCCTAGAGTGACAGAACTTTTAAGATTGTGGAGAACACAATTCGCTGTAGTAAATTGCAATTTTTTTTTATTATCATGGGAGGATTTGATTATAAGGAATAATTTAATACTCAGGAAGATGGCATTAAAGGTACCCGTTTATTATATTCAGGCAGGCCAGAGTAAGATTGAAGTCCGTTTTCTTGCCATCAGTAAATTCTCGCTGTTATGTTATTGAAGGAAAACTGCCATTTATCAAACTTTTCGTCTCTTAAAATTCTCTCGCGTTTGTTGGTATTTTCCCCCTCATCCACCCCCAGCTCCTGTCTATATCTTTTTAGTTAACCGGCTTAAGAAAAGAGATTTACAAATCTGGGAGTTACCGAAAGGCCACATTTAAAGTTAGACGTAATTTCCGTTGCTGGCGTATAAATAAAAATAAAGTCTTGGTTGCGTTCAGATCATGTGGCGGTCAGAGATCTAAACACTCACAGTTGTTGAAAGGCAAAGACTCGGGTACAGGAGCTCAATTGTACTTACCAAAGCAAGCTCGTAACCAGTACTTGAAGAAATAAAAAATTTCAATAGATAAAGAATTCCTAGCATTTTTTAATTATCATTCCTCTTGAGTTCTACTGCCGAGGATGTTTGCTGAATAAGAATACAAAAGTTAATAAGCAGTCGCGCGTAATTGTCCAGGGATGGTTCTGGAGGAAAATTCACCAAGCTAAGGCGGGAAAACCCGTGCCGAAAGCTGAATGGCACCTGGGTGAGGTGTCCTTTACGGTGTCTCTGGGATACCGGATGACCTCCTAGAGTATTCAACCTTACCCTTGCATGCAAGGATCTGCAAGGGTGGACGAACGCTTTTCATAGCTGCTAGTGGGAACAACTATGACAAAACTAAACCCAGTTGTGGATGCGGTTCAAAATGATCAAAGGCGCAGAGCAGGCGACAATGGGTCGGCAAACAGTGCCGATCGCCCTAGAGTTCGGGTTGCTGCAAATAATTTGGATGGACATACGATGACGGATCGACGAGACGGTCCGCGTCTTGAGTGGACGAATTGACTCAGAGATGATTTTCGGGATTGCTTCGATGCCAGCATTATCCCTGATCGCAGGGGTTACATGGCGCGCCTGCACACTCTGTGGTCTTAGAAACACCCAGAGCTTTCGCATGTTTCACAACAGAGGTTGCGAAACCACGCCAACAACCTCTTGCGAACAGGATGTATACGCGAAACGCTTTCCAAACCGCTGAAAGAACAAGCCGCAGATGAAGAAGAGGAAGCGACACTGAGACAAACCGCTTGCATCAACTGAACAGGAAGATTGGCTGGGCTAGAAAGAACGCGTCCCGTATTCAGTGTATGACTGACTGCATTACATCTGGTGAGCCTCTTACGGTAAGGGTCCAGAAGTTTGCTTACGAACTGTCCACCAATCACTCCCGAAGAGGTGAAGCAAGCACTGAGGGGCACGAAGAACTTCTCCGCTGCCGGACCGGATCGTATCAAGAACTTTCGGTGGAAGAAGAAGGGAGACTGTTATTAACGGACAGCACTGAGTGCGCGCGCATGTTCGCTTGCTCGGTTCAGGGACTCTCCTCAACGAGGGAGCCGAGCCTAGGCTCAGTGCGCAACTTCAGACTGAGCTCGCCTGCTCTCTAGTCATCAGAAATACACTTTCAATATATTGCAACAATAATATATGGAGAATATAGACATTTAAATAATGTTTATTGCGTGCACTACATGAACATATCTAACAGTGACATATTGTTTTTTTATTTCACGATGAAATGAGTTTTGAGTGTCTTAGTGAAGTAAAAATTTTTTCCAGTACACCTAAATTTGAATCCGCATAGTGAGGAATTTATAAATAAAAATTCTATTTTGCCTAAGCATCCTCGAAGTTTAATAAGAAATTTATGTTACAATTTTTGTTATGGATTTCTCACTATGCAGACCAAAATTTGGATATAATAGACAACATTTTCATTCAACTTAGACACCGAAAAGTCCTTTCATCGTGAAATAAAAATCAATATTTCAGTTTTACATATTTTCTTGTAATTCAGAGTCACTAAACATTATTAAAGTGTCAACCTTCTTTATATATTATGGTTGCAATATACTGCAAATATATTCCCGATAACATATATCACACATTTCATGGCTATACGGCTTTATGGTTATACAGGTAAAATTTAATTACCCCGAATTATTTTTTCTCGTAACTTAGATCTCTTAAAAAAAATTTCTTGTTCTTTAAATTGGACGAAGTGTGTCGGTTTCAGTGCTTTTTGACTATATCTACGGTACAAAGACAGAAGAAAGTTTTTTAAAATGAAAGTATAGGAAAGTGTTTTTGGCTCCCAAAAGAAAGTTTTCATCCCTATTAGAACTACGAATGAAGAAGTTTATTTTTCCGATGCGCCCTAATGTACATGAAGAAATAAAATTCTATTATATTCTCATCCCGCAAAGTTTTATACTGTCTAACATTACTTTTTAAAATTAATTTTAAACATTTCTATAGGATACTTTAAAAAAAAGTTTCTTACTATATTCGCAGTGGCCCACTGCGAGCTCAATCCAATTGGGTTGATTTGGGCTTACGTAAAAAATTACGTGGCAAGGTGAAACAAAACATGTAAAATTCAGGGTTCATTCTACTATCTCGGCAAAAAAAGGTGATTTTCAAGAATTTTTTTCTCAACAACTACTTCGTATAATTAAATAAAATTTCCAGCGCTTATTTATGCAGTCTCAAAGTTTACAAAAAATTTTTTCTGCATAAAATTATTATTTTGTTTAGGTATTACTTAACAATAAACAAAGTGTCTAAAAAAAGGCATGTCCACTGCGCGCAGAATTTTTCAAAAAGTTCTCAACCGATTACTTTCAAATTTTCTGCGTTCATTCTAAACATAAATATCTACAGAGTGACGAAGTGATTTTTTTTATTTTGCAGAATACAAAAATGGCGGCAGTTTAAACAAAAAATTTTCAAAAATCGTGTTTTTTTTGCTCTTTTTTTGTTAATTTAACTATGATGAAATTGAAAATTCGAAAAACCGCTTCGTCACTTTGTAGATATTTATGTTTCGAATAAACGTAGAAAATTTGGAAATAATCGGTTAAAAACTTTTTGAGAAATCATGCGCACAGTGGACATGCCTTTTTTTTAGACATTTTTTTTATTGTTAAGTAATCCCTAAACTAAATGATAATTTTATGTAAAAAAAATTTTTTGTGAGCTTTGAGACTGCATAAATAAACGCTGAAAATTTTATCTAATTATATAGAGTGGTTGTGGAGAAAAAAATGATTGAAAATCACCTTTTTTTGCCGAGATAGTAGAATCACCCCTCCACGACGTACGCGATTTATGCGAAGAAGCAATGAAGAATCTAACCAGTGATTTGTGGCGAAACTGTTTTAAAGACACCGATGAAATTGAAGCAACATGCAGAGAGACTCAACACGAAATGGACAATTCAGTGGAACCACTCATTATTAATGTTGGCGAATCATCATCTGAGGATAAAGGTAAATGGGATTCGGATTAATCATAAGCTGCAAACGATTTCAACAGGGAAAATTCTAAAATGTAAGTAATTATTAACGATGAAATCACTAGTAAATCGTAAAACAAAGTCCCTATATATTAATAAAAATGGAGAAAAGTGTATATAATAAGACTTAATATCTGCATTTTGCCCTGAAGGACGACAAATCTACATATTAAAATGTAATATCCAGGTATCAACGCTTAATATCTTGATATTGACAACTTTGGAGTTGTAATACCTGGATATTAAACTTCAATACCGAGATATTACACCTTAATATCAATGTTGTAGTCCTAAAGTTAGAAATGCAGACAATACACTGCCGGCGCAAATTATTTATATGTCTATTTTTTGAACTGCTGCTAAAGTGTCTTAATTTTAAAAATATTGACATTAAATTTTTTTCCTTATTGGAATACCTCTGAAAATAATAAACATTTTTGAAAGTTCTTGGGCTCATTTCAAAGGTTGAAATATTTTTTTAATTTTTCCCCTAGATTTTCCCTTTGGTCAAACTTGGTGCAAAAAAGTCATAAAATTTCAAGTAATGATTGTACTCGCTGAATGATTAGGAAGGATCCAAAACAATAGTATTTTCGTGAATATTACTACAAGCTATGAAAATATAAAAAATAATGATTTTTAAAAAATTTTGTAAGTATTTACGGGTGATTGAGAAAAAAGTTGATTACTTTTAGTTCCAGTTCTTTTCCACCTCTCCTGTAATCAACACATATTTTTCTGAAATGATCTCAGTATAGTACTCATATCAAAGCATAATTTAGTAACGTTTCAAAATTTTAGACGGCTGCATATAGAAATTAAAGATAAAAAAGTACGCAAAATGTCTTGTCACGCACCTGTCCCAACCTACAAATTTGCAATGAAAAATTGAAAGTAATGTTACAATTGTTTGTAAATATTTGAAATTCACAGATATCACTTATATTGAGTTGAAGAAGGATAAAAATTAAGAGTATAGTTTAATATTTGAGAGTTCAGGATTTTAAAAATCACTCTTAAGTCTGTCTCACAAGCTTTTTTACCGGTCACGCGGTATTCCTATTTTTGGATACAAGTCGGTAATAATAATTATTCAAAGTATTTTTTTTAACTCTTTTGAATTTGTTTTTCATGAAGTTATGTACAAAACAAATGAAATATACGTGACTTCTAAAAATACAGGGACACCCCCATTGCACCCAACAGCTCAATTATCAGTTTTATACTTATGAAAATTTTAGTATAGTTAAAAATCGATTTATCAACGTTGATTCCAAATAACAGTTAATAATGATCACGATTTTTACTCAATATTTTTTATAAAATGTCTAGTAACACTCCATATTAATTTATCATACTATAAAATTAGAGAATGTTGAATTTTAAATCAAATAAATCGTTAAAATAGTCATTTTTTCATCTTTTCAAAAATGTTTGTTCTGCATATATTTTCAAAAGATTCCCGCACTTCTTTTGTTTCATTATAGTCGCTTGTCCTGTCACGCGACCTTTGGCAACTTGTGAAATTCATATCCATCACAAATGCATTCCTTGATCTCTTAATTATCCTCAATTTAAAAAAAATATTGTAGGCGGTTTTTAATTTTTGTGTTTCAAACCTCATTGTCTAAAATTGTCAACTTTCGGTAATTACCCTCACACATTTTTGAAATTTGGCGACTTTCTTGCACCAAGTTAAACCCAAGGGCAGAATCTGGAGAAAAAAATTCTAAAAATATCTTGACAATTTACAAAAACACTATGGAGACGTACCCATAAAATGAGCCCAAGAATGTTTGAAAATCAAAAGTGTTAATTATTTTCAGAGGTATTCCAATTTTCGAAATCATCAGAATATGGCGGTTTGTGCAACATGTTTTTTGAATTGACATTTTGCCTTCATCTTAATAATTTTCGCCGGTATTGTGAGTCTTAATATCATTTTTATACCGTGCAGCGACGACATAATGATTCACTGGTTCTTAGATTATTTGTTTCATCATTGCATTGTCGATTTTAGGAAGAAATCATAGGCAAGTGTCATTTTTGACATTAACGTGAAAAATTTGACGTTCTGCACACTTTACAAATGATCCTCTAAAAAACTACCGAACGTAAAATGTTAGAACTTACCCAGAGTAATTTTCGTACCATTTTCCATCTGAATCCACCTGAGATTGGTAAAAACATATTTTTTTGTCATAACAAAACAACCTTGGGATAATTACAAATTCGCGAAAAAGCTTTGTACACAATGAAGTTCTGCTATAATATTATTTACTAACTGTTTACAACTTCACGCAGGTGTTTTGCTCAGTTTGAAGTATGATGGAAGTCAACTTCTATAATAGAAAGGATCACTTTCATATAGGTAGGTTAATATATTAACTCCATTAGCAGATCAATTATTTTCGAATCCGAGCATGTGCCAACTATAAAGCCGACTACAAAATGATCAAATAACAAATTTGAAGTTAAAAGAGAGTTAAAAGAGGTCTATTATATTAAATAAAAATTTCATGGAAACAATTTCAGCGAAGTTTTTGTTTTTCTCTGACATAAATATTTAGAAGGCTAAAAACACTACTTTTCATAAAATTCACCATTTCCACATCGACTCAACTGCTATATTCCAAACTTCATATACATTTTTGGTCGATTTTATCGGAAAATAATTATTTCACAAAAAATTTTGTATTTGGAAGAGTTGTATTTTTACGAAATACATAATTTCTTTGTAGACAATTTGTACATATTGTTATTAGCAAAGAGCAATTAGGCTTTTTTTGGTGAATATTTTTCCTAAAACTAATCTCCGAAGCAAATAAATTCAGCCATTGTACTTTAAAATCGGTAATGAATTGCCTTTTTTTAATGAGTTTTGAAAATGAAAGCAAAATTGATTAAAAAATCCAATTTCAAGAAATAATTTCACGTAAAGTTCTGGTTCGAAAAATCTAATACTTCATTTTTGGGAGTTTTTGGGCACCTACTGTTAGGAAAAAAAATCGCCAGCAAAAACGCTGTCATGGTCGCGCAGAATTTTGGCTGGAATTAGAAAAAATCTTTTGAGTGACTCATATATATTTTGCTAATTAGTTTGACGCGTTTGAAATCTACGTGAAAACGCCATTTTGTACTAAACGGTTGTTCCACAATAATACTAACTATTCAATTAATTGAAGCAAGGTTTGTGAGTTAAGTAATTGTTTGTTTGAACTAATATTTTTGAATGAATTTTGGAAAATTTGGAAAGGAATATCCATTCACTGCTTCGTCGATGCCCCCTTGCCTACGTCTCTTGATATGAAGGTATCTGTTTCTTCTTTCCAGGCTCCAGATTATAGCGAGAAGAAAAGTTCTGAATGCCGGTAGGAGCACCCCGCTGTGACTTCACACCAACACAATGAAGCGCTGAGGTTAAAATTAATATTGTTCAGAACAAGTTATATTTAGTGATTATTTTTTCCATTTTTGCATTACTGTATTCACAAAATTTATACAATTCTGTTGAGCACAAGTGCAATTTTGTACTGTATAAAGTAAGAGAAATAGCATCCTTATGATTAAGTGCATAATATATTAACAATTTTGTATATATTCAGTTTTGATTGATAGCTATGTTCAGTCAAAATATCAAAGAATTGCTGTGATTTTTTCTAGAATTTTGAAATAATTATTCGCGAAGAGAGCGTTGGTTAAATTTAAGTAACGATGACCAGACACGAAAAATCCACGCTTTCTTACCTTTCTCACGCCGTATTTCTGAAACTTAAATTCTTATTTGGATGAGTGCTACATTACGTGATGTAGAATCAAATTAGCTTTCTTTTAATCTGTGCCGTTTTTTTGTAATTTTTTTTTTACTGAGAAGCTAAGAGTGAAAGTGACGAATTTTAGTGGGGCCTTCCTAAATGAAACGCATAGTAGTTGGTTTCTTTCGATGTGTGGTGCTGCTATGTTAATGTTAAGCTAGCATGGCGACGTGTTTTTTCTTAAATCGTGGAGCATTGAATTTTGCAATAGGACATTAAATGAACCCTAAATGAGCCCTAAATTATAGTGCGAAGAAATATTGCCTAGGTTGTTTTTTTGGATGTGTGGTGCTGTCAGCTTAACGTTAAGACAGCAGCACCACCGGTTCTTTTTTTTTTGATGCGGAGCGTTACTATCGACAATATGGCATTGAATTAGATCTAAACGAGCGCTTAAATCCCTACGGGTTATGAATTTATTTTTACGATGTGGCCATGCCAGCTTAACGGACCTCATCCTAACTACCATTGTACCCAAATATATACCAATATACCAATTATACCAATGGGAAACTGCCAAGAATCATTGTTGGACCAAGCTTGTGGTGTTTACGTCGGGCACGCGGACAATGTAGTTGCAAAGTATTTGGCCAATGGTACATTTCCTTCTACGATGTTATGTATATGTATTAGGGTGGGGTGAAAAAAATTATTTTTTGAAATGTGGCTTTGGGGTGTGTGGAAAAGTTGTGGTATTCTATGGCAGGATCACCTGCGATTTTTAGAAAATTTTTTCATATCACTTTTAGCAACGACAAAGGAATTGAATGTTTTTGAATTTTTTTAAATTAAAATTTTTTTGTGGGTGCAAAAATCATCGCGAGTTCTTCATGTGTACGGTTTTCGATTCCAAATAATGATATAGAATTTTGTTTCAGAAAAAATAATTTTTCATCAACTTGGAATTAGGATTTGGTTAATGGAGCGCTTCTAACAAATATTTTTTTGATGTCTTCCACAAAAATTCTCGTTTCATTTAGAGAAACTTATCATCACTCTTCTAAATTAAAAAAAAAAATTACAACTTTTAAGAATGCTAATTTTGCATCTATTCGAGAAGAACCAAGTCTATGAAAAATACTTTTGAACAATTTCGAATAAGTATTCCATTAAATAGATCTGAAAAAAAGCAATTTTTGTTGATATTAAAAAAATTCTAATTTGATTACAAATTATTTTTCCAAAATATGATTTAGTATTATTGTTTGTTATCGCAAACTGTATTTATGAAAATTTCACAATAATTTTTGCTCCTAAGATGAAAAATGTCTAATTTTTCAAAATTGAAAAACTTTCAACCCCTTCATGGTAGCTAAAAATGATATCTACAAAATTGAAGAAAAATCACGGTTTATCCTGATAGGATACTACAACTTTTCCACATATCCCAAAGACAGATTTAAAAAACGAATTTTCTTCAATTCGCCTTCCTCCCTATTATGCACATTGTATATTATGATTATTGTTAGGGTTGAGACCACAAGAGCCCCTGACGCTTGGGTCATCCCGCTTCGTCCTTTTGTAGGCCTATGCATGATCCAAAAGCCCTCTCCGTACGGAGAGGACCGCAGCCACGCTCTTGCCTGATATGTCCGACTCATTGATGCAAATACTGCCCGTGAATGCCAGACGCTCTCCCGCAATTGCGGGGTAGTGAAAAAGGATGTGAATAGCTGTCTCATCATCCTTCCCCCACAGGCAATAAAGGGGGCTATTTGCGAGCTCTATTTTATGTCTGTGATAGTTGAGGTTTTCATGCCCTATAAACATTTCTGTTATGACCTTTACTTCATTCCTGCCGAGTTGCAGAATTCCGCAGCTCGTTCAAAGTTTAAATTCAAACCCATAAGTTTTTTGGCCTGTCTGTAGCCAGTGGCCTTATTCCACTTCTTCTGATGTTCCTCGGTCAGCCAGCTGTTAATTTCTTCAGTCACCAGCCTACTGGAAATGCCTACGACTGGTTCGGACTAGTAAAGTTTTCTTTTACTGCTAGTTTTATCTAGCCTGTCCGAAGTCTCATTACCTTTAATGCCACTGTGTCCAGGGATCCAAAGTAGAGTCACTCGGTTTTCTGTCACTAGATTGTTCAGTGCCTCAAAGCACTCCCATACTAGTAGCGACTTGATCATTGTTCCATTCAGAGCCACTATAGAAGCCCTATAGGCACACTGGAGAATGGCTATGATCTCAGTTTGTAGGACTGTGGCATAGGGCCCCATCGGGATTGTGAAACCCACTCTATTCCTCCTACGATAGACACCGGCTCCTGCTTGCTCTCTCTTCTTGGAGCCATCTGTAAATCAGTTGTTTACATCACCAGGCAAATATGCCTTGTCGTTAGCACATTCCTCTCTCGTGGATCGACTGACTCGATACTTCTTGTCGGAGAAGTAGCGAATAGGCGTTTTGTCCCTGAACACACTCAAGGTCAGCCTACTCGCGATATCGGTTGGGATTCGCAGTTCTGTCAAGATCTTTCCGCCGTTTACCATGATTATTCTCCAGGCTGCCTTCGCAGCCATGGCTTTGATGGTAAGATGGATGGGCTCCAACCCTGTCGGTGCCCCCAACGCCACCATGGCATCGACTTCAAGGCACCAGTGACGCCTCTCAGAATCAGTCCCCTGATTTTTTCTAGTCGAGATTTCACAGTGGACAGTTCGACCTTGCTCCACCAGACCACAGCCGCATAGGTTAGCCTGGGTCGCAGAATTGCAGTATAGATCCACATCAGTGTCTCCAGTTTCAGGTCCCAGTTTTCCCCCATGGCTCTCCTGCAAAGCCAAAGGGCCGCAGTAAGCTTTTTGCACTTGTTCTCTAGATGCTCGTTCCATAACAGCTTTTTATCCAGGATGGCACCTAGGTGTGTAGCTCGTTCAGTGATTCCTAATTGTTGTCCATCCAGTTTCAGTTGACACGTGGTCCCTCACTTATACCGCCTGGTGAATACAACCACGTCCATCTTACTCGAATTGACCGATAATCTGGTCTTCTTGCACCAGGCATCCACTGTCCTCAGTGCTTGCTGCATTATCCCGAAGAGCGCATCCAGATGCTGGCCGCGCATAATGACCAGTATGTCGTCCACGTAGCCTATAGCTACGTGGACTAAGGGTTGTATCACCCTTAGTCGTTGTCAGGTTCCTGTTGCCCAACATGTGGCTGGTCCATCTTACGACTGCAGTTGGCACACCATGTGCAATCTGGGCCACCCTAATCACCTCTCTAGAGGTGTAGTTGAAAGCTCTTTCGATGTCCACAAAGATTCCAATTGCGAAGCCGTTCTGCTTCAGTTGCTTTTCGTTTAGGTTTATTGCTCCGCTTAGGGCCGTTTCGGTCGAGTGACCAGCCCTTTATGCGTGTTGCTCCTTGTGTAGTGGCCTACTTAACGAGACCTTGTCGCGGATGTATCTATCCGCAAGCCTTTGCACCATTTTTAGCAGGAAAGATGTAAGGCTGATTGGATGGATATCCTTGAGTAAAGTATAGCCGATCGTCGTGAATGAAGTCCATAGTTTTCTCGTTTTGCCAACGCTGGCACGTCCGAACCTCTCGCTCGTTTCCCTGTGGAGCTCTTCGACCTTTCTGTTCCACCAGTGCGTCTCTTCTGCCGCTCGGATTCTTGTGGGTCGCCAATTTTCTTTCAGAAGTAGATTTGATGGCCTCCGTGAAAGTTTTGGCTGCCATCTCCGGGGTGTTCATATCCCTAATTGGATTGGGCACCTCTAAGAGTGCACTTCTTAATTCATTGGAATACTGATGTCAGTTCGTTCTTCCTAAATTTCTGGCCCACATAGGGCCCGAGGTTACAGTAGATTCCAACTCGAATTCTATATATGAGTGATCTGAAACTGCAGGTTCGTCCGAGACTCTCCACTTCTTCACTTTATCCCTAAAACTAGCGGTACAAAGGGTGATGTCAATGACCTACTCCCCGGCCGAGCTGTGAAACGTCGAGGTATTTCCCGTGTTGAGAATATCTAAATCAGTGGTTATTAGACATTCCAATAGGTTATTCCCTCTTGAGTTAGTGTCCTAGCTACCCCACAATGTATGGTGGGAGTTAGCGTTGCACCC
>JAUMHM010072550.1:0-14007 GCA_032362435.1 Melikaiella ostensackeni
GAACATTACAATCATACCAGAATTAAGAATATTTTGGCCTTCGATCATATTTCTGAATGCAGGTATAGCTGTTGCGTGAATACACAAACTATCTAAGTCCGAAAATAACATTTTCTAAAGTTAAACACACTTTTGTATTAAATTATTGCTACTACTCCATATTATCCATATGGCTTCCGCGGTCATGTTTGTATGGCACTGCAGCGCCCCTTTTGGCGCGGTGGATGTTTTCATTCCCATTAGGGAAAAAGCGCTTCTTTTACAGATGCTTGCTTTGACCTTTATGGTTCAGCCTGTAGTCTCTGAAAAAACCGGAACTTCGTATTACTCTAAAAGTTTGAAGCCTTGAAACTCCGAAAGCCTCGTCGGTTCTCTTCGTGATTTCAGATAGAACGGAACGTTTTTAGAATAGGAATAATTGAATGGAGGTCAATCAAATTATAAACATGGCTAAGGCGGGGCTGATTCACATTGTCTTACAGAAAAGTCCAGTGAGTCAGCTTAGGACGAAACTTAAAAAAAAAGAAGAAAGAAATATATATATATAAACAGGTGGGAAAATAAGATAATTTCCTTAGGTACAGTTCGACAGATTGACAAGAAACAACAAGATGAGTTTGAGACATTTTACCGTAGTTTCCTATAAAATTTCCCTGATGAAGAAGTCTAAATGAGCTCTTCCCTGTTTTTTCTTTTGTTACAGTTTTATCTCTGATGAGTCATTCACACTGAATTTTAAAAACGTACTCTGTTTAAGGACTTTTTGTGCAATTCTCAGTTTACACAAGATGACTTAGTTGGAGTTCATGTTTTTTAAAGTTATTTTTTCAAATTTAACAAAGAGAGATATTAAGCCATAGACTTTGCTTCTGTTTCGTTAATGTTCAGTCCTAAGTCGATTCTACAGATACTGTAACTTCTTTGAAGGGTCGTGGTAGTGAGGCCAAATGTCTTCGAACAACCTGACACTCGAGCCACTTGCGAAAACGGGGGTCAGTGGCCGATTTGATCTCAAATTTATTATCTCATCATGGCAGGGTAGTATATTTTAGAACGTTTTTTCACATCGGTTCTCAAATTGACCGAATGATCATTATTAGCTATGTGACACATTTCAAGCACCAGACGTTTACGATAATAGCCCTCATTTAATGGAATTTTTGCTTTTCCAAAATCAAAAAAGTGATGATCTTCCTGTATACTGTATTTGGTGAGCGTAGTCTGTTTGTTAACTTCGTTATCAATGTTTTTTTATTGTGTTCGTTACTCGCACTCCTAAAGGACGTTTCGTTTGACCGATATAAACCGCTCTACAATTATTTTGGCTTTTGTACCAAATGCCGTAAACAATATTGCTATCGTCCAATCTATTTAGTTTATCTTTCGTAGGCCTCAAGACCGTTGCAAGATCTCTCTTGTTTCTAAACGCCGTAGTTATGCCATAACACTTAAAAATTCTCGCGATTCTCTCAGATAACCCTTTTACGTACGGAATACTAATAAAAGACTTAATTTCCACATTTGGAACTATTTGATCAGTTCTACGCTGTTCTTTTTGTGCTGGGATATTTAATCTGAGATTGATGTTTTCTCTAACAAATTCTTGCGTTAAAAAATTGTCACGAAGTGTGTCGTCTACTAGTCGCAAATTATCCTGATGAAATTGTTTGATGGAAAGTAGAATCGCTTTGTCTACCCATATTATAAATCAGACTTTTTTGTATTTTTGGGCATGGTTCAAATCAAAATTCAAGCATCTACTGGACCACGTAGGTTTTCGGTACCACTTAAAATTTCTTTGTTAACTATCATTCCTTTGAAAAGTGACATCTAGAAAGTTTATTGTTCTATTTTCTTTTCGCTCTAGTATGAATTTAATGCCAAAATCGTTTGAATTAAAAACTTGCAGAACATCTTCTACTTTGTGTTCCGGGAGCGCTACTAGAATATCATCTACATATCTGAAATAGAACGATACCTGAAATCCTATTTCTGGTATAATATCTTTTTCTAAGTCATGCATCACTACGTCTGCTGAAGTTCAGGATGTTCATCAGGATGTAAAGTAGGCGACACAAGTGGCTTGGGTGAACCAATTTGCCTAGCACATAATTCTGTGAAAATAAAATAAATATTTATGATCTTGAGAATACCAAAATTCAGTCTTAAAATTGAACACTGAGCGATTCCAAATTGAAGCACTGAAAATGAAACAATTCAAAATAGAAACGATTAATTTTTAAATGCAAAATCATTGGAAACTGAATAATGATGACAACTGTGCCACAGAAGAGGATATATTAGACAATCCCGTTGTCGATGTCAAAAGAAGAATCAATATTCGCGACGATATATCCGCAGTTAAGAAGTTAAAGAATTGTGAGACTGCTGGTGTGAATGATATTGCCACTAAAATGCTTAAGAGCGGTGGCGGATATTTGTTTGTGTGGTTCCAGATCATTGAAGAAAGGTGATTATCGTTCCACTCTACAGAGAAAAGAGGGATAAAGGTGACTGTACTAATCACAGAGCGATCAACCTAATTAGTGACGTAGGCAAAATGTTTATCAAATACTTATTGGTTAGGACATGGGAATATCTAAAGAAAGAATCTGGGAAGAGTGGGAAGTTTGACAGCAAACAAGAAAGTTTTCAGTGCATTTGTTGATTTGGAAAATGATTATGATTAAGAGGGTAGAACTTAACTTTGAGAAGTCCTAAAAGAGTATGTACTGTATGGTTGGCTTCTAAAAGCAAAAAATCAATATATAATTGTAGTAAAGCGAGTTTAAGAATGAATAGATGACTGTGCAATTGGTTTAAAATTAAGCAGCGCGTTAAGCAATGCTGCGTTATGTCCTCATGGATGTTTAATATAATTATACGTGGACAAATGTCTAAGAATTACTTCCTCAGGCAGAGAAGGTGTTGATCTCGGAACAGTGAAAGTGCGTGGACTGGTATTTGTAGATGATAAGATTGTTATGGCAGAATCAGTCGATGATTTGCAGAGAATGATGAGCAAACTGGATACCAGTATGAAGAGTATGGGTCTTGATATCAACGAGAGAAGGACGGAAATTATTGTGTTTGAAAGAAGAGGTGAGGAAACAGTAGGCGATTGTGTTAACGGAAAGAGTAAAGAAAGGAGGTAGAAGATAAGGCGATATTACTAGAAAGGCAAGCAGGATTCCGGGAAAGTAGAAGTACTGTAGACAATATATAAATTCTTCAACATGTAGTAGAGAAAGAATTGAAGCAAGAAGAAGAAAAAGTATGTGCTTTCTTTGTGAATTTGAAGACAGCTGTCCCATAGGCAGATAAGAATAAACTTTTGGAGGTCCGGTCAGCCAATTTCTCTTTGCGGTATTAATTTCTCTCATTGTTAGGAGAAGAGGAATTTAGGAGGGGTATAGGAGAGGGATTATTTGTAGGAGGAAGCAGGTTCTGGTCACTGGCTTATGCGGATGATAGTACTGGATAGCATTGGAGATGATAGTATTGGAGGATAGTAATATTAGCAAGGGAGGAAGAGCTGTCGAAAAATATGATGAAGAGATTTGAGGAATACCTGAAAGAAAATAAACTGGTACTGAGTGTAGAAGAGTCGAAAATAATGGTCTTCAGAAAAAGGAATAGAAGTGAAGATTGTAAGGAATGGGGACGGAAAGAGGCTTAGGTTGAAAAAGAAAAGAAATTGGTATATTTTTGGATTTTTGTTTGAAAAGAATGGGAATACTGGACAAAATGTGAAGGAAAGAGTAAAAAGAGTTAGTTTGGTAATGAGATAGGCATGGGATATAGAAGAGAAATTATTCAAAGATGATTTCAAAAGGAGAATGGGAATGTACGAGGACCTAGTGGGAAGTTTAATGATGTATGGAGTACAAGTATAGGGCTGGAAAGAATATGAAGAGATAGAAACAGTGCGCAAAAAATATATTAAATGAACTTGGTACATAGTATCACACAAAATAGATAGATAGAAAATGGAAATGAAAGCGGGGAATAGGGCATGTGAATACAAGGAAAAGGTTTTGAAAAGTGGTAGTAGAAAGATAGGTAAGGCTTGCTTAGATGGGAGGGAACTGGGAATAGGAGAAAATGGAAAGGAGGAAAGAAAAAGGTACTTGAATAGGAATGGATGGTCAAGGAAATCAGTTAGAAGAGCACACGATCGGGGTATAAAGAAGAAGCTGATGGGAAGAGACAGAGAAGTCTTATAGCAAGTAATAGAAAGCAAAATAACGAAGGCAAGATATAATAAGAAACATAAATGGATAAGTGTAGATGGAGTAGTAAAATATTTGTAGGAAAGAGGGGAAAGAGGATTGCAAAAATTAATTGCGCGTATGAAACGTGGAAATACAGAAGAATGGAATAAGTGTAACAATAATAGGAAAAATCCTACATGAAAAAGGAATGGTAGAGGTAGTGGAATGGCTGAGGGGACTGGAATGGAAGAAGTAGGAGAGGAGAAGGGAGAAAGACAGGAAAATATGCAGAACTGTTGGAAATATAAATTAAGTATGGGGAGTGACAATAAATATACTAAATTTCATTACTTCATCTACATCAACATTCATTTTGCATATATTTGGTTTATTTTGGCCTTGAATACATTATTTCAGAATTTTGAAGAGCTGTGAAGTGCATATGTGCGTTGCTACAAATTGGCTGTCATTGGGGTTCGAGTCCAGTTAAATCTATTATTTTTTATTACTCTAATTACACCAGTATGAATGAATAGCTCATTTTTTGAAAGAGAATCGAATATTAAAACGAAATTGATGACATCGGTGATAATTTTATCTCGCTCTTGAATAACCTTAACATTATATCATGAATTCAGTCAATTTTAATTATGCTTTTATTCAGGAACACACACTAAAAAAATGTTACAAATTGACATATACTTTTATTGTTTATCTTGTGATTAATGTACACGTTAATAATCCCTAGGTCTCATGTTAGCTCCTATAATGTTTCCATTCTGTTCTTGGTACACTACAAACCATACGCCATCAACATGAACATATTGGATTCGAATTCTTCTTTGTAGGCAAGCAAGAGGATCGGGACAAAAATTTTCGCATAGAGGTAGAACGGAAACATAATTCAGTTGTCTAGGAGGATTTATCCACAATCCAATTTGTATATTGTTGTTCCCACGAGTGATGATCCTGGTTGGGAATCCTAGTTCAGGATGTAAAGTAGGCAAGTCAAGTGGCTTGGGTGAACCAATTTTCCTAGCACTTAATTCTGTAAAAAGAAAACAAATGTTCATGATCTTGAGAATACCAGAAGTTAATCTTGAAATTGAGTACGAAACAATTTCAAAATGAAGCACTGAAAATGAAACCATTTCAAATTGAAACTATTTATTTTTAATGCAGAATCATTTAAAACTGAATAGTGATAACAGCTGTGGTCAGATTACTGATGTGAATGATATTGCCGCTAAAATTTTTAAAAGCGGTGGTGGATATTTGTTTGTGTGGCTGAGCGAATTTATGAATAAGTGTGCTAAGAATGGTGAAGTCCGAGATAATTGAAGAAATGTGATTATCGTTCTATTCTACAAGGGTAAGGGGGATAAGGGTGACTGTACTAATCACAGAGCGATTAGCCCAATGAGTACCGTGGGCAAAATGTTTATCAAATTACTTATTGGAAAGGTCATGAAAATATCTAAAGAAAGGATCCGGAAAGTCTGGGAAATTTGATAGTAAACAAGAAAGTTTTCTGTGCATTTTTGATATTTTTCATCTGAAAATGATCTCGATGAAGAGGGTAGAACCAAACTTCGGGAAGTCCTAAAAGAGTATGGAGAGAATGGTTGGCTTCTAAAAGCAAAATAAATCAGTATATAATAATAAAAACAAATTATATAAAATGAAATAATATAAAGGTAGAGCAGGAGCTAATAGAAAGAGACAGAGAAGTCTTGATGCAAATAATGGAAAGTAAAATAACGAAGGCGAGATATAATGAGAAATATGAATGGATAAGTGTAAAGGAAGTAGCAAAATATTTGGTTGAAAGAGGGGAAAGAGAATCGCAACAATTAATTGCGCGTATAAGATGTGGAAATACAGAAGAATGGAATAAGTGTAACAATAATGGGAAAAATCCTGCATGAAAAAGGAAAGGTAGAGGTAGTGGAATGGCTGATGGGACTGGAAAGGAAGAAGAGGGAGATAAAAGGAAGAAAGACAGGAGAATATGTAGACCTGGTGGGAATAAAAATAAGGAAAAATTTAAAATTGATAATTATTGTATACAAAAGATATCTGAACAAATTGCAGGAGTTAAGGCGTTAATTTAAGAAGAGTGATATTCAAGAATCAGGAAGAGGTAATGAGTACAGGCGATATAATGATATACACATACCACCATAGTTAAGGCAAATCGAGAAGGTAAGGAGTAATGTTCTAATAAGGATCTTCATTTTTTTCTTGTTAAATTTCGTGTAAAACAACTGATGAATTTTAAACGATTACGCCGTTATATATTTTATTCAAGGTCTGATTACTCAACTTCATTATTGCTTGCAGCACTTTGGGAATTACCAAAGTTTATAATGTGTGTGGATTATGTGGTAGAAACAATAAAATATCTCCGTCATGGAATGTTTTAAGACCTACCCCCACTCTATATGGAATATATAATACTTATTGTCTACAAAAACTTTAAATGCACACGACAAATTATATCTTTAGACTAATTTTTTAAAAATTTTTTTGTGAGTTGAAATTTAATATTACGGACAAACTCTCGGGTCTCAATTGGAAAAAAGTGAATTTGAGGTTATGTGTAATGCATTTTGACGTGTCAGATCAACCCTGAAAATTCGAGTTTTTTAAGTGGATACCCAGGTGACTGATAAATGTGGTAGGCACTAACTAATTACTCAGCTTTATTATTACCCGAAAAGTCTTCAGAACTGCTCAACTTTACAATGTGTGTAGACTACGTGGGAGAAGTGATAAAATATCTTTTAAATCCGAACAAACTGTCAAAATTAAAAACATCATTTAATAGACCTTGGACTCCTTATCAGAGACCGTAACTTATATCTTGTCAGATGTGGAATTTTCCAAAAACCCCACACTACTCTATCTGGAAGATATTACACATGATTCAAAAAAATATTACATTTTTTCATACATTTGTATTGTTTAGCTTGCAAGCTCAAGTCCCAGAATATGTGCGTCAATTTCAAACGCCAAGAAATTTATGTCATTCACAGAAAAAAAAATGATAAAGTTTACATCGATTTCAGTTGAATGATTCGCTGCAACAAAATTCAAGCTTTCCGGTTAAACTTCACATGAAGCGAAAATAATTTCATGATTTTAAGCTTGCCATCAACAGCGCCATCTACCGTCATTTTTGTTCATTAAACTAGAACAAAATGGCGATTCCCAGCTGATAATTGCTTTTTGCCAAGTGGTGTAAAATAAATTCAAGCGCGTTTACAATAGTTTAATCTATTCCAGAAGAAATTCAAAAGCAGGAAAAATGTTTTGTTTCTGTTTTTTGTTATCGACTCTACGTTCTACTTCAATTTGCTCCTAACCTCGGTGGAACTCTCGCCGAAATTCGTTTAATTTTTAACCATTTAAAAACTTATCTGCAACACATTTTAACTTTTTTTTCTGTGTTACGATGAAAGTCATGAGTTTGTACATCAAGGTCTAGGCGTTCAATTTCAGTTGGAGCTTTATTTGAACTCCTGAGTACAAGGCTAACGACGTCCACATTTCCAGAACGATCTAGCCACACCCCGATAATTTTGTCCCCAAATGGGAAAAGCTTCCGAGGGTCGATTGATATGTAAGGTGAATTTCCCGCTAGATGGCGCCAAAATGAACTTTGTAGTATATGACCAAGAGACAGCACTCTTCAAACTAATCTCTACTAGCTACCACCAAAACCGAAGCTTAGTTTGCGTTTCGCATACGTTTTACGGGAGTGTGTCAGCAGTTTTTAAAAAATGA
Organism: Melikaiella ostensackeni; assembly: GCA_032362435.1. Taxonomy (NCBI): domain Eukaryota; kingdom Metazoa; phylum Arthropoda; class Insecta; order Hymenoptera; family Cynipidae; genus Melikaiella; species Melikaiella ostensackeni. The sequence continues at coordinate 8,004 of JAUMHM010072550.1, forward strand.
AGAAAGAAGAATTCCGTGCAGTGATAAAACATTTTTATTAAAAAAATTTGACAGTCGCGCAGGTCAAAGCCGAGTTGCACAAAGTTCCCGGGGAGTCTATTCCTTCGTTGAAACCCGTTTATTTTTGGATAAACGAATTTAAACGTGGCCGAACCACAATTAAAGATGAAGCGCGCTTTAATCGGAATCTGCAGAACTTTTTGCGTGGATTCGTGATCGTGGACGAAACCTGGATCTACCACTATCTACTCACGACGAAGCAGCAGTAAAAGCAGTGGGTACTGTCTGGTGAAAGTGTGCCAAAGAAGGCGAAGACTGTTTCGTCAGCTGGGAAGGTGATGACTACAGTATTACAGGATTCCCAAGGAATTTTCCTCATTGATTACTTGGAGAAGGATAAATCTTTAACAGGAACGTACTATGCATTATTATTGGACCGTTTGGAAGCCGAGCTACAAAAAAAAAACGTCCACGATTTGCGCACAAAAAAGTGCTGTTTCCTCACGACAACGCACCGGCTCACACCACAGCAATCCTAACGGCAAAAATGTACGAACACATATAGGATTTTCATGTATGTGTTTGTATATGTTTATATTTTGTTTAGAGTGACAGTAAATGCCAGTGGATCATTTTGATCCCGAATTCGAATCAAAATGATATGCAACGCTTTTTTAAAGATTAGAGACAGAACATAAAAAGGCTCACAAATTTAAAATAGACTAGAATGTTTATGAAATTAGCAATTTTTAGAAACGTGTGATTGTTTGGATTAATACTATATTTTTTTTAACGAAGATGGTTCTGGAACTTGTACATCTTCCACGAGCATAGAAACACTTTCAGAAAGAAAAAAAGATAATTTACATAATTAAATATTTGTTTATCTTTATGGTTAAAAATTAATTGTTTAAACTGCAAATTTAACCATTGCAGTTGAAGACTCCTAGTTTTAGCTAAAAATTCACATTTTTTTTATTGAAAATTTTATTATTTTGTTGAAAATTCAACAATTATGTCAGAAAGTCCCTCTTTTTTTGGCTAAAAATTTAACTCTGCTGTTGAAAATTCGTCTTTTTCGTTTGAGAATTCGTTTTTTGTGGTAGAAATTTAATCTTTTTCGGTTGAAAATGCAACTGCTTAGTTGAAAATTAATCTGTTTTGGTCATTTTATTTAAGAATTCATCTCTTCACTTGAAAATTGAACTACTTCTCCGAAATTTTGCTCTTCTTTTTTGTTGAAAATTAATTTTTTAAACTGAAAATTTAACTATTCCCTTTTGGTTGAAAATTTATTTTTTTCAGTTGAAAATTCATGTATTTTGTTCAATATTTGTCTTTTTTTCATTTTTCCACTCAAATGCAAATTGGTTGAGTTCTCATATTATGTTCTATTAATTGAACATAATAGGAAAATGCAACTATTTTTGGTTTGAAGATAATCCTTTGATTATTTTCAGTAGAAAAGTCTACAATTATATTTTTTGTTAAGAATTCATCCTTTTTGATTGAAAATTTGATTATTCTGTTTACACGTCATTCTTTTTGGTGAAAAATTAATCTGTTTTAGTTGCAAATTTAACTATTTGATTGAAAATTCACGTATTTTGTTGAAAATTTGTGTTTTTTGTTAGAAACTCAATTTTCTAGACTTAAATTCATGTCTTTGCTTGGAAATGTTACTCTTTCGTAGTAAATTTTTTTGTTTTGTTTGAATGATAATTTTTTTTCTCTGAAAATTTAACAGTTGCATTTTTTGTTGAAAATATATTTTTTCAGTTGAAAATTTGTCTTTTTCTGTTAAAAGAATTCTTTTTCTTTTGCTTGAAAATAATTCTTTTTGGGTAAAAATTTATCCGTTTTGGTTGAGGATTTAACAATTTTTTTTAATTTGTCTTTTCTGTTTGAATCCAGCCATTTTAGATTTGAAATAAAATTTTTTTTGTCAAAATATCAATTATTACATTTTTTGCAAAGAATTCATCTTCTTTGGTTGAAAATTCATCTGTTTGGTTGACAATTTAACTATTTTGTTGGAAAATTCATTTTTTTTCGGCTAAAAATTGAAGCAGATATTTTTGTTAAGAATTTAATTCTTTTTGTTGAAAAGTTTATTGTTTAATTGAAAATTAGAAAGTTGTTTATTTTTTGGCTTAAAAATTACACAATTTGGTTGAAACTTTTATTCTTTATTGACTAAAAAATCTATCTTCGTTCAAAATTCAACTCTGTTGAAAATTCGTCTTTTTGATTTGAAAATGCATCTCTGTTTGGTTAAAAATTAATTTTTGTTTGCTTAAGGATGCGTGCCTTTTGTTGAAAATTTATCTTCTTTGGTTGAAATATTAACTATTACATTTTTCATTGAGAATTCATATTTTTTGGTTAAAAATTCAACTACTTGGTTGCAAATTATAAACTTAAACTTATCTTCTTTAGTTGAAAATTGATGTTTTTTAGTTGAAAATTCAACTATTTAGTAGAAAATTGACGTAACTGTATTATGTTGAAAATTCGTCTTTTTGGTAGAAAATTGATTCTCTTGTTGGAAAATTCAAATTTTTGGTTGAAAATTTAACTACTTGATTCAAAGTTGAACTAAATCGTTGGTTACGACTAGCCTATAACTTTCAATAAAAAGTATATCAACTTTCATTCGACAGATGTGCATGAAGTTGTGTAAACATTAATTTTGGATCCCTAAAAGTGGATCATTTTAATTTGAAGTTGATAATCAGAATGATATGCAACAGGTTGATATTCCGGGGCTTACTGTGTTATTTAAAATTCTTCTTTCGAATTCTAATTACACCAAAAATCATATGCCACTATTGTTCACTTAATTGGATCGAAGTTTCCGTTTCAGTTTCCCATAAACTCTTACACTTGCTTGACCACCATTCATATATTGCTCTTATTGCTTTTAGAAGCCAACCATTCACTCCATACTCTTTCAGGACTTCTCAAAGTTTAGTTCTATCCACCTTATTGAAAGTTTTCCGCAGATCAACAAATGCACAGAAAACTTTTTTGTTCACTCTCAAACCTGCCAGGCTTTCCAGATCCATTCTTTAGTTATTCCCATGATCTCACCAATCAGTATTTTGGTAAATATTTTGCCAACGGTACTTGGTAGGATAATCGCTCTATAATTATTACAGTCACCTTTGTCACTCTTTCCCTTGTAAAGTGGAACGATAACACAGACACACAAAAGAAAGTGTCATGCGCGGTGAACTAGACCATCATACCTATGTATTTTTGGGGTTGCTGAATCCGAATCTGGTATCAGCTTATCCCCATCAAATCACCGTTCGTTTTTAACCTCAAAAAATATCTCAAAAACACTGAAATAAACCATTTTGGTGTTGAAGTTTAAGCCGTGGTGACTATAACCCATGGATAAAAGGTGCTCTTTTTTTGAGGTCACTGAATCCGGATCGACTGTTTGTCATAATCCATCAGGTAAATGTGCGTCCTTAACAAAAAAAAAAAAAACTCAGAAACACTGAAGTAACCAATTTTGGTGCTGAAGCTTAAGACATGATGACTAAAATCTTTCGCAAGAAGGGTGCTCTTGTGTCTATACGGTCGCTGAATCTAAACTCAATATCTCTTCTTTATCTCAATTTTTACCTTTTATTTCGATAGCTGATGTTATTTGTCTTTGAACAAATGTCACACGAATACAGAAAAATATGAAGATCTTCGTGTTAATTATGGTTTAATTTTACTAGGTCAACTACTGGTCAAACCATTCCATTAGAATCCTGCTACCTCGACAGAAGCTGAAGACAATGACAACTGCTCCGAAAAGGGATGTGTAGATTGATTCGATCATCGGGCTGTTGAGGTAATGAAGCCAGTAGATGTGCGCTGCCCTGCGGGGGTTCGGAAAGCCCTCATACTTAGGAATGTTTTGGTCTCGGTGTTACGGATCGAAATGAGAAATGGGTTTCACTTTGTTCGGAAAACATCTAACGGAAAATAATTGGTATTTCTGTACGAATAACTTGGCAAGGGTTTCTAGAAAGGGTACGAAAAACTTTTCTTATGTAGATGTTGCAAGAGTAACGAGACCCACGGAATCGTCCGAGACTGATGATAGCAGCAATTATGATAACACAATCATTAGTTCTCTCCCGATCAACGATAGCATAGAAGATGAAATAGCACGTTCAATCTGTTCGAAAGAGGGTTTGGAGATTACCGATGGTTCCAATGTGGAAGAAATAAGCTCTCGTGATGAAGATTTCATCCCATACGCGCTAAAGAGTAAAAATTTTTTGTCAGAAGGCATGAAGGCGAAGTATTATAGAGATAAGAAGAAGAATTTCAGAAAGTACATTTCAGAAACAAAGAAACCTTGATTGGTATGGTAGTATTGCTTCATAATACTAATGTGTTTGCTCTCATACCAACAGCATATTCAACTGAGCTGGAAGAGCAATACAGTAATATGAACTAGTTTTAGAAAAAATAAAATATCCAGGACATGATTGGCAAGTTTGTGGGCTATCAAAATTTTGAACATCATACTAAGACAGCAATCAGGCCTCACGAATAATCCTTGCTTTCTGTGCTTATGGCGTGGTCTGGATTGAGACAATCTCTATAAATAGAAAATATGGCCAAAGAGAACATAATTTTAACCAGGTTCTAGCAATATCATTGCTAATCTTCTAATAAACCCAAAAAAGGCATTACTTCTCACTCTCCACATAAAACTTGATCTTACGAGACAGTTTGTTAAAGCCTCTCAAGATAGAAGGAAGCTGCTTCGAGTATTTAAAAGGAAAATTTCCAAAATTATCGATGCAAAATTGAAAGAAGGCATTCTTGATAGACCACAAATTCGGAAAATGCTGAATGATGAATGAATAAATGGAAAAGTCAATGAATCCAAAACAGAAGTCAGCATGGATTAGTTTGAATCAAGTTGTAGAAAATTCACTGGGAAATCACAAAAGTAGAGAATACAAAAAATAGTAGCTGGTGTGGTGAAATACTTTAGTAAGTGGTGCATTTGATGAACCTGAAGCTGCACGAGTTATGCTTCAACTGCGAAATGGACTATGTATGTGTTTTTAATATTTTTCTGAGTTAAGGAATGAACAGTGACCTTATAGGGTGAAACGGACACCAGATTCGGATTCAGAGATCCAAAAAATATAAAGATACACTTCTTTCTAAAAGTTTCATTCAACAAATCGATTTTTAGTTGGTTTTTGAGGTTAGGGATGAACTGGGACCCGATGGGGTAAACGGACCAAATACATATAGACATGGTTGTCTAGTTCACAGCATTTGACACTTTTTTTGTGTACCTGTGTAATCGCCTTTCTCCAATCATTTGGAAATTCACCGTTCTTAGCACACATTCATAAATACGCTCAGAAACACAAACAAATATCCGCTACCACGCTCAAGCATTTCAGCTGTAATATCATCCACAACAGCTGCCTTACCATTCTCTAGTTTCTTAATTGCGGATATAGCGTCGCGGATATCGATTCTGCTTTCGCCACCTACAACGGGATTGTCTAACGTATGATCTGCTGTGTCACGGTTGTTATGCTCCATAACTTGACCTCTATATAATTTCTTGAAAAAATCACTCACTCAGTCTTTCTTCACTAACTGAATCAGTACATTGTACATAAACAAAATTTAAGACATCAGTGAAGATTTACTTTCTCTATTTAACAAACATAATGTCATATTAAAACTGTGAGTAATTTTCAGTTATTTATGATTTTATTCAGGAAAAATATGACATAATTTCCATATATTCCTATTGTTTCACTTATGATCTTTGCAAATCTAACTGCCATAATGTTTTCATTAAAATCTGAGTACACAAAAAATAAAATATTACCATGACGAGCCACATGGACTTAAACATTGCCCTTTAGACATCCTTTTTCATTTATCAAAGATCGAAATAAAATCTACTTTCTTATGAAAATTTTTTGTGTACCAAAAGAAACACCCAAAAATTTCA
>JAUMHM010072561.1:0-14007 GCA_032362435.1 Melikaiella ostensackeni
GTTCCCGGTTCAAATCCGGGCCGAGGTAGATTTTTTCTCATTTCTCCAAAAATAATTTTGACCAGTAATCGACACACTAACATCAAAATATTAATTAATTAATTATCCTGGTCGAAAAAATAACATCATTATTCTGAAAATAGAGATAAAGTTAAGAATTTACGGGTATAAAATATTCAAACAAAAGTTTCGAAGTTTTGAGCGAGAAAAAGTCAAAAAATTTCTTTGGCACAATTTTTCGTTAATAACCAACCTTCAAGTATTTTTAGAATATGAATGAAACGATTCCTCATGAAATCAGCTTACAGTTTAAAAAGTTCCTGGAGACTTTTCTTGTTTCCGAGATATCGTCATTTTAGCAAGGCTCTGCGCTGCGTTGCACAGTGGGCCAGATTTGAAATTTACTGTTCATAATCGGCTACAGGTCGTATTTCTTGACCGATTTTCATTCTTTTTTCAGAAATGTTCAGCATTAAATTTTTAAGAGAAAATTTTTTCTCGATTTGTAAGTTTTCTCTCAGTGTAGCATTACACAAACATATGAAGTGACAGAATTGGTTATTTCAGCTTTACGTTATGTAATATTTTAACGCTCCTAATTCATTTCTAACCTAATCATCATGAACAATTTTTATTAAAAAATTATGAACTGTGCCTTTTCTTGTAAAAAATATTTTGTTTTGACTCTAATTGCTACGATTTTTCATCAGAGTCATAATTTTTATCGGGAAATTAACATACGTTAACATTTATTCATATTGTAAACATTTTATAAACAAATCTAGAATCTCACCTATTGAGTCTTTCACCGCTGGATTGATTTTTCTGACCAGAACTGATTCACAATTGTCTTTAAAGGAATTTCAAAATAAAGCTTTATTATGCGCAAGTAGTATGCATTATTCATAAAAATTCATATATACAAATGTCCCAAACGACCGTTTCTCCCCAAAAAAAAAACCTTTTCTACAATTATTGTTGGAATCAACTTATTTGTGATAATAAACTTACATAATTGACTATTAATTTTGTTACGTAATTTTTATAAATATTTTTATAAACATAAACTTAGATTTATCATTTATGAATACAAAAAAGAAACTATTTTTCCACTAAAATTCTCCAACATTAAGTAAATGGTGATTTCAAAACTAGATATGAGGCAATTGATAATAACTGGAGTAATCTTTGATAATAATTTATATAAACAAATTAATAATTTTAACGATAATTTAAGAAATTGTTTTTTTCTGGGGAAACGGTTGGCTGAGATATTTGTTGATAAAAATTGTTATCAGCGATATATACTACTAATGCTTGAAGAAACTTTTAATTCAACAATTCCTTTAAAGAAAATTGTGAAACAGTTCCGGTCAGAAAAATCAATCTAGCCGTGGGAAAAACTCGGCAAGTGAGAATTTGTTTATGAAAATGTTTATCATAATGAAGTGTGGCGAGGAAGGCAAGGCGATGAGAGCGAGCGAGCGGCCGTAGTATTAAGGTGTGGATTGCTGTTAGTGTATAAGTTGTGGATTGATGTTAGAGTTAAGAATTAATTGTAGAAATCTTTAAAGCATGGTGGTGTAAGCAGGTCAATTTTTCAAGGACAATAGGCCGAAGAATGAACGTTTATCTATCTATAATAATTAAGTGAGATATTATTGTAATCATTCCTGTTGTATGAGTGCAGTTGGAATAATTCTGGTCAATATTGAGTTTCTTTCAATATTTTTTCTTGAGCGTTTTTATCAAGCTGGAATGACCAATTTGGTCACTCTATTTGTTTATATAATGTTGCACTGCCAGAAGAATTTAAAAATCGCTAACAACACTCCTCTTGAAAATAGTGTGCGGAGCTTTAAAAAAAATCTATTAAAAAATACGACTGCGACAAAATCTGTATCTTTTCTAGAACAGAAAAGAACTTGTTCTTGAACGCTGTGCCAATCGTTCTGTGAAAATTCTGGAACAATTCTGGAAATCGGTTATACATATTCTGTAACAATTCTAGAAAAATCGAAGATATCTTTTCCGCTCGCTTTGTAACAACTCTAGACCAATTCGAGAAATCTGTTATGCACGTTCATTAACAAATTTGGAACAAATCTAGAACTTTCTTACGTATGTTCTCTAATGATTATGGAACAATAATATAACAGTTCTGGATATTTTATCTAGCAAACGTAGAGCAGTTTTATGATATGGAAAAAGAGTTTAAATTTAATAATTAATTTGAGAAAGTCAATGCTGTTCTAGAACAGTTCTGTCACCACTCTGCAACAATTGTTATAGAACAATATTTCTTTTTTGATCTAGAACAGTTACAGAACGTTTTCGCCGGGTGTGCATCGCAGCGTTCGCTCTCACTCAAATGACGATATCTCGAAAACCAGAAGTGTCTCCACGAATTTTATTTGAAGAATAGTGACTTCACAAGGAACCTTTTTATCCAAAATCAAAAAAAAAAAATTAAAAGGTGGGTATTTACAGAGAATTAAATCAAAAAAATTTTTTCCCGAGGTTTCATATGCTTAAAATATATAACTGAATCTCTGATACCTCTGAATTTTATCGAAATCCTATAAAGTATAATCGGTTCCAGAAATGTCGATAATTTTAAAAAATCTGAACCAAAAATCAAATATAGCGTAACTCCGATAATTTGAAAAATTTTCAAAAATCTTTCAGGCCCAAAATGTCTCTTATGTACTATAGAACTATAATTTCACCAAGTTTAATTGAGATCGAACGTCCACTTGCAGATTCTGATACTCCTGAGGTGTACGTGCCCTAAAGTTAATTAGTGAAAATATTGACCAATTATTATGTAGTGATTGCGGTTACTAGTTAAGTAATATATACAGCCCTGGAAAAATTAATACATTTTCAAAAAGTGGTTCAGTTTTAAAAACTAGGAAACAAATTAGACGTTTAAGGCAGAATTCTCACTTATTTGTATTAGATTGTATTTTTGTTTGAAATTACCTATTTCACCATTTCTTTTTGTTTCAACAATCCAGTTTGTACTGCGTACTCCAACATAAACTTCATCACGCTTGATTATATCACCAAGATGAGGTGTGACTCTCGATGCTATAAAGTGCACTCCTAGTTGATTTGTCCTGGAATCTTATAATGTGAGAAATATATAGTTACTAACTATTTTTAAGATTCAAAAAATCAAATATCTAGAGCTACTCAGTTATACTAAGTTGTGATTCTACTAGTAATCGCGTCCAAAAAATTCAATTTTGAATTTTATTTCTGAAAGCCGACAACTTTTTATTAGATAAAATAATTATATATACCAAGGATTTCAGCAAGTAACAATATTGTATGTATCGCCTCAGGATCCACAAATGAAAGACTTCATAAAATTGAAAAAATTTTAATTTTAGATCTTCAAAATTTCACTATTTGAAAAACGAATTCAAAATTGCTTCATTTCCTATTACACACGTTAGTGTAGCCCTTAGTTACTCTTAGAGGGAAATTAATTTTTTTCAACTTTTTTTGTGGCATCCTTTAGACTGGTTCCTTCTAATAGAATAAAAATTTCTGTTAAGTTTCAGCTCGATCGGATGAGGGAGAATGACATCCCTTGGCCTTCGAATATTTGAGAAACCACTTAGATGTACCTTGAATCGATTTCATTTAATATCTTCTAAAATGTTGGTGCTAGAAAAATACATGCTGTACAGAGTTATAGATCTAGTCAAGGACCATATTTCAATTGAGTTTTGAATTCTTAACTTTTATCTGTACTACTAACGGTTCTTGGAAAGAAAATCCAAAAAAGCTAACGCCACGTATTCTTTTCTTTTTTTCCGGAAACTGTTAGTCGCACGGAAAAAACGTGGGAGAAATAAAATATGTTCCTTGGCTGAGTCTATAAGCTTTGGCATGTTTTTTTCAGCATCAATATTTCAGAAGCTGTTAAACAAAATTGATTTTTAGTACATATACATGATTGTTCAAATACCTAATCAAGAGCCCAGCGACGTCATCCCCCCTTATCTGATTCTTATCAGCTAAAACTTTACAGAGTTATCTTTTTATCAAGTGAAACCAATCCAGCAGGTGCTGCAAGCAAGAAGTTCAAAACTTAAAAGTTAGGGCTACCCAAATATACATTTAATATTTGAAAATTTCAATGACATTCAAAATTGAATAACTTTCCATTAAATGGTAAATTCTCAAAATTGAACAACATATTGCAACGATAACGTTCAAAATTACGTACCTTTGAAATACGAATCTTGAAAATTAAATAATTTTTAATTCTATATTTTCAATATTCAAGAATTTTCAATTGTAACTGCGGAAAGTTCTAGAACTTTAAGTTTCAAATCTTTGAAATTGTACAGTTTTTTATTTTAAAAATTTACAATCAAGGATTCTGTAATTTCGATCATTTACATTTGAAATTTCTGCAATTTGTAAGAGTTAGAATTAAAAACTCTCCACTGTTGACCTTCAAAAGCATTAAAATTTGAAAATTTTCATTCTTAAATCTTTGAAATTGCAGATATTCCATTGAAAATCTTTTCAATTGAACTGTTTCAAAGAAAAAACATTCAAAATACATTTTTAATTATGCACATTAAAAATTGAAGAATCATCGAGATACACCTATTTCAAAAAGATGTTCAAAGCTTTGTGATTTGAAAATTCAAAATTTAACTAGTTGGCGAATTTTGAAAATGAACTCATGGCTCGGAATTCTAGAATGTCTTTTGAAAACATCTCATTACGGTATTAAATCCCAAATTGACTTCTCAAATTATTTGATTGCTGCTCGTTCCGACTGGGATAAAATTAAATAAAAGTTTAGGAGTACTGAAAGCCGATAAAAATAAAAATTGAAATTAAAATTAGAATCAAAATTAAAATAAAAAATGAAAATGACCATAAAGTTAGAAATGAAAATAAGAATGAAATTAAAATTAAAGTCATAATTAACATCAAAATTGAAATTAAAATTGGTGCTAAATTAGAATTATTTTAAATTTCATAATTAGGCAATCAAATTTTTAAAAAAAGTTATAAACGCTCTACGCGTGTTATATTCGCTAATTATCTGATATTTGTTTTAGATTGTATTTTAGTTTTCAAATTACCTCGTTCAATATAATATGTTCCGTAAGGAAAAATAATACCACGATGGCGTAGTCCGAAACCTCTACCCTTATGGTACTCTATATCAGAATCAGGTGGCGCTGGATTCATAGATTCTGTTAGAAGAAATTTATGGATTTTTTGATTACAAATTGTTTCAAAAAGCTGCAAATTATTAGTCCAAGATGAATATAACCCACATGCCCCATCACACAATCAGTTAATATTAACATGCGAATGTATCTATACACGCGAAAATTTTGTCCATATGCCAGCGGGGCTCCAGTCGGATATTGTGGGTTTAAAGATACGCTACGATGCGATGGATCGATGTAGAATTTATTTAAACAGTATCTTTGAGTGGCTCTCGAATTTAGACAGGAGAAACATCTACAAAGAATTTTGGATACAGAGCATTTTGCAAAATTTGTGTAGCATCTGCTTGCAAAAATCCTAGCTTGAACTATAATGACTTGTAAGAGTGAAAGCAACAAGTTCGAATTTAATTGATTTTGTAACAAATAAATTTATAACAATTAACCAGACCCTTTATTCGATAAATACATAATTTCGTACCAAGGTGAAATACGTACAATGATAATAACATATGTTTCAAATGATACAGAGTGATAAACCAATTTTTGAATATAGTCGATATTTGGATGTAAGGTGTTTTAATGTGTGACTGATATGGTGTTATGTTATATCCTACTTACGAGCAGAATCAAGAAATATCATAAAAGTGGAGAGCAGCGTACAGATAAAAATCTTCATATTGCTACACACTAATAACAGATTTAAAAAAAAAATTCATTCGCTGTAATTGAGAAGACCGTAAAAATGTTTCACTCGTATATAAACTGGCTATTATCTCATGATTGGCAAACATTATTATCCACATTTAGACTGTGAGATGGAGATAAGACAATAATCGTTGTGTAAGACGTATTTCTATTGAATGTATTCACACCGTAGGCTATTCGCAGGTTCAAATTTCTTATGTGGTGACAAGCGAAACCCAGCCTTGGAGCATGAGAGGGGGTAGAGAAGCAAGCGTCTGGCTTCTCTCTCTCTCTTGTCATGTTACGTAGTAAGGTCTCAGCTTCGCTTATCCCCAATTAATTAGCTTAAGACTTTGAGAGTCCACGAAATTTTTCCCACAATTTGGGGCAAGGTAACCGATCTGAATGAAACTTCATGAATTTTTGGTACATGTCAACAATAATATATTCGCAAAGTATCAAGTCAAAATAATTGTTTATTCAAAAGCTGCACCGTTTCTAATTTCTTCGATTTTTCGAGAACAGTTTATCGTAAATACATTTTCTATCTTTAGAAAAATTAAGTGAAACGTAGCGAATAGAATGAGTTATGAGCACCATCGAGATATTTCTTAAATTAAGAAAATTATCCAATGAATTCTATGCAATTTTCGAGCGGCTAGTCGAAATCGAATGGTTCAAAGACGTGAATACTCTGAAGCAAGCGTGTTGACAAAACTGTAGTCGCTACACTAGTCATTGGTACGCCTAGCGATAACCGTTGACAGACTTGTTCAAATTTTCTTGCCGCGCTCGAGTTTTTTGTAATTATTGATCGATTTCATGAGTTGTCCTGAAATTTTATTCTTGGAGATTGAAGCGGACATGCTCTAGAGTATTGAAGTCTTCGAACCAAACGATCTTTATTGGTCGCTCGGAAGTAATATTGCATTATTTAAATAATTTTGCTTATTTAATAAAATTTTGAATGATAGTTATGTTATTTTATCCGCTTCGTTTCACCGAATTTTTCTATAAAAAGAAAAGTTTTCCAGGGTTAGCTGTTCTTAAGATATCGTCGTTCATAATTTTCTAGCAAATCGCAATATCTCATAAATTAAAAAATATTTTGGCTTACTATTTGGGGTTTGCATTAGGCTTAGAATACGATATCAATTCACGAAACTTCATTCACATTGGGTACCTTGTCCAAAAATAACGAAAAAAATTTCTGGACTCGCACGCCTGCGTCCAACGTACGGTGTAAGTACATTACTTGCTATAATATAAACAAACTTAGTTCATTGCCTCTTCACTTTCGGTGTTATAGCATCGACCGGATTTTTATAAGCAATTAGAATGAATGTTCGACTTTTTTCTCTCTGAGTGGTTTGATATCAAATTTTCTTTTTATGTTGCAGGTACTTCAAACTACGAACTCTAAAACAATTCCATATGATTGGAAGATAAATTCATAACTTGCAGATGGCAAATGTGGAATAAATTCATTTTCTAAAAATATGAAGTTTGTATGTACTCATAGTTGAGTACCTGAATTATTAGAACATTAACTTTTTCCCAATTTTTATTAGAATTCAATATTTATGATCAAAAATATCAGATGATCCTTGACAATTGCTGCACCCTCGGTAATTGTTGCCTTTTCCTCAGATTGTGTAAATAAGTCCCACCGATTATTAAGTCTGGTTTTCTCAAATATGAAGCAACTATTATTATAGTTATCAATTTCATTGAAGAGGAGTATGAAGATGATAGGAGCAATGAAAAGGGACCTCATTTTCTTCGTAGGTACGAGGGTTGTCCAGAAAGTAAGAGTACTGTAGCCATTTTGAGCTGTGGGAAATTTTTTACCAAGTTTGGCAATACTCAGTGGTGGAGGCGGTTCTCCTGAACACAGCGAGCACAGGGGGACCTCGCTAGTACAAAAACTAATCCCGTAGTGTCAGTTTGCGTGACAAATGTCAATAAGAAATCACGCCCACAAAGCAGGACAGAGCGAATCAGTTCGCTAGCGCTCGCGAGTTCCTTGAGCGGTTTGAACTGGAAGGTAAGAATTTTCTGAGCTCTATTGTTACGGGAGATGGAACCTGGGTAGCTTATTACACTCCAGAGACGAAAAGACAGTCGTCACTGTAGCGTCACACCAGTTCCCCATCCACCAAACAATTCAAAACTTTAATTTCCAACGGAAAAATCATGGTTTCTGTGTTTTGGGACCGAAAAGGGATCATTTTGATCGAATTTCTGCCTCAGAAGGAGACCATGAATGCAGAAAGATACTGTGAGACCCTAAAAAAAGCTCAAGTGGGCGATTTCAAAACAAGCGGGGAGGAATGTTGACGAAAGGAGTCTGATTGTTGCATGACCCTGTAATTTTTTTCAATACATTTTTTTTTAATTAGAAAAATCGAGTACTTTTACTTTCTTGACATCCCTCGTAGATAAGACTGACATTTTCATCCATGAAATTACACAATAACATCGAATCTATCATAAAAGATTAGGCTTACCATTTTTTTCAGTGAACCTTTGAAATCCCTTTAAAATTCTTTGCAATCTTTGAAGTCTGTGGGGATCTTTCTGAATCTATTACAGTACCTTAGAATGTATTGAAATTCATTAAAATCTCTTAGAAGCTATTGAAATTCGTCGAAATACCTTACAATCCTTAATAATGTTTGGAAATCCTTTCAAATTACGTTAAAGCTTCTGAAATCTCACAAATTTCTCTAAAATCTGTGGGTATACTTTTGTATCTTTTGCGATCTCCTAAAATATTTTGCAGTCTCGTGAAATAATCAAAACCCCTTTAAATCTCTTGAAATCCCTAAAAATCTTTTGAGTTGTTTGCATTTTGTCAAACTCCGTGAAATCTCTTCAAATTCCTTTGAATCTTTGAAATACCATAAATATTCCCTGATATCCTTTCATTTTCGTGAAAAATTTGAGATTCTCTCTGAAAATGTACCAGGTTGTTAGGATAGTAGAAGTGAACCGAGAGGAATATGAGATCGCGTTAATGAAAGGAAAGCACTGTTGATATTTTCTGCTTCGTTTTCAAATGAATTAGAAGATTGTCCGTGGTTCCAAAATGACGGGGAATTATATTTGGCTGTAGTTTTCAGATTCGAGTGATAATACAAGCTATGGAGCTCAGAAATTTGCTGTGCGGGAAATATGTTAATTTTTTTCTTAGGGTTATGAGTATAAAGTTTTACATTTTCCTGCTTTGAATCGAAAATAGAATTATGTGTTTTGATGCAGCGACAAATTGGGTGTAGCTTGTGTAGAGGTTCTCGCTGTTATGGATTGTATCAAATTTCAGAATGCGGTTTTTTGAGCAAAATCATCCGGGCTCAAAGCGCTGTGTTTTCTATGTATCACCTCACACTTCGGAAAGACGAAGCCCAAGGATTCGTGGCATGGAGCACAGTCTGCGCAAGGGCCATAGATTTTTTTTGGTGCGATTCGGGAAATTGGGGCCTTAGATTGGGTTAAATTAACTAGTATGTAGTTTTGATAATTCCATCTAATTCCTCTTATTTTATATAACTACTTTTTTTTAATGTCTTTTTACTTTCATTCTTTTTTTAATTTTAGTTTTTTCTTTTTTAATTAGAATATGAAATTAGTAAAAATAGAGAAAATGAAATTAATATTGAAAACAAACTTTAAACCTCATGTTAGTTTAATTGTTTCTCGTGCAAAGGGTTTCTGCTGAATACGGTCACAAAAGTAAATATGCAGTCGCGGACAATTGTCCAGGGATGGTTCCGACGAGAACCCCCGAGCTAAGGCGTGAACAACCGTGCCGGAAGATGAATGGCACAGGTGATGTGCCCCTGACGGTGTCTCCGGGATAGCGGGCGACCTCCTAGAGTATCAGCCTTACCCTTGCATGCGGGGCTCTGCAAGGGTTGACGAACCCTTTCCCTAGCTTCTTGTAGGAACATCTATGAAAGAACCAAACCCAGTTGTGAATGCAGTTCAAAATGATCGAACGCGCAGAGCACTCAACAATTGGTCGGAAAACAGTTTCGACCACCCAAGAGTTCAGAATGCTGCAAATAATTTGGATGAAAACACGATGACGGACTGCTACGATTCCAGCATAATACCTGCTAGCAGGGGTTACATGGCACTCCTGCACACTTTGTGGTACCAGAAACACCCAGAGCTTTCGCACGTTTCGCAACAGAGGTTGCGAAACCGCGCGGACGACCGCTCGCAAACAGGAAGTATACGCGGAATGCTTCCCCAATCATTGCCAGAACAAGCCGCAGAGGAAAGAGTGGAAGCGACATGGAGACCAACCGCGGAAATCAGGCATCCACTGAGAGATGATGGCGATTTCAGGACGAGGAAAAAGTCAACATGCAGGTTCTTTCTGAGCCCTAAGATCTGGCTGAAATGAATGACGCCCTTATTGAGGATCTTTCAGAGGTGTCGGACCTCTGGATCATCACTTGTTCAGTTTATGATGCAGCGAGAGCTTTAGCCGATTCAAATCAGAGGGTGAAGCCGACGATAAATCAAGAGACGAAAGGGCGCTTGCATCAACTGAACAGGGAAATGGGCTGGCCTAGGCAGAACGCATCCCGTATTCAGTGTGTGATTGACTACATAACATCTGGTGAGCCTTCTACGGTAAAGGTTCAAAAATTCGCTCACGAACTGAAGATCCAAAATCACAAATTGAACAATTCGATGTTGCTGACAATCATGCAGCACATTGTTGACAAAATACGGGTGTTATCTGACGTCCGAGGTCGGAGAGTTCAAGAAAGCACTGAGGGGCACGAAGAATGCCTCCGCTGCCGGACCGGATGGTATCAAAATCTTCTTGTGGAAGAAGTTTACTACCACTTATTAACATCTGGCCGAGATCTTCACCTCATATTTGAAGTCGGAAACGTCCATTCCGCAGTGATTTGTGTTGGGACGCACAGTACTCTTACTAAAGAAAGGCCACTTGTCCATCCCACGAAACAACAAGCCAATAACTTCTCTGAACACGCTGTATAAAATCTTCACAGATATTCTGAAAGACAGGATTTTTCGGACAATTAGACCTATGTCCTATGTCTACGTCTTTGTCCTATGTCTATGTCCGACAGAAGCGTCTGCAAAGACGCTGCAGCTTACAATCGCAATCTGTCGATGGCCTGGATTGATTACCAAAAAGCTTTCTATTCAACCGCCCATAGACTTATCATCTGTCTGTTAAAAAGCTTGAAGCTTCTTTTACACATAGTGGGATGTATAGAGAGACTGATGCCCCTTTGGAAGAACCAGATTTACTATTTTATCTGGAAAACGTCGTGTGATAACTAACAGCGTCACCTTCCAGATGGGCGTCTTCCAGGGTGAAGCCATGAGCTCTCTTCTCTCTCGCATCACACTTTTGCCACTATTTGTCGCATTATGCAATTCTCATGAGTACCTCTGCGGCAGATCTAATAATCGTGAGCATAAGGTCACTCATATAGCTCATATGGATGACTATATCAAGGGCCTATCTATGCTTCTGGGACACAGCATCTCAAGGATGCTCTAAAGATCGTTGTGGGGTACACACGAGAAATTGGTATGAACTTTGGATTGCAGAAATCTGCCAAGATTCATTTGAAACGACTAGGATTTGCTAGCGTTAGCGATGACCCTGAACTCGTGAACAGAAGCGCTATTAGACACCTTTGCGCTGGAGAGACCTACCTATACCTAGGCGTACAGAGAGCCGCATTCAGGATATAACATGAAAGAAGGAGGCTCTCTGAAGCAGATACAAGCGTCTCCCTCGACAGATTTGGTTTTCCAATCTGTCGGCGTTGAACAAGATATCTGCAATTAACATGCTTGCGTCCCGGTTCTACTCTATCCATTTGGGATGGTTCCTTGAACGAAGCACGAGCTCGCGGCCCTCGATATCGCCACACGTAAGATCGTGCATGTGCAGAAGAGCTTGCATATCAACTCGTCCGTTCCGCGCTTATACATACCACGCCGTAAAGGCGGACGCGGTCCTCTAAATATCCGGTGTCTTAATGACCGAATCCTCTTGGGTACAGCTCACATCGTGGCAAGTGGAAGAGATCCTCATCTGTCAATGGTCAGGAATCACGAGATGATTGGCCTGGATGTTAACATCAGGAGTGAGGAAAGTGCATTACTCCATCTAGATGCCTTACTTCTAAAATCCCGAGTAAAGGAAGCAGAGGTGAACAACTTGCTCGAACAGCTCTACTACAAGAAAATGCACGGAAAGTTTCACAGAAATGTCAAAGATCAGTCCTTGTCGATGGAGTTAACGTTTGCTTTCCCGAAATGATCCGAACTTAATTCAGGCACCAGGAGTTTTATTCTCGCGTGCCAGGTTGGTCTCATTTCCACCTTGGTGTACCATAGTAGTCGTCGCTGTCGTCGTCTTTCACCTGAAGCTCTGTTTTTAATTCGTGAAAGCCTCTCTCATATATTGCCAAACGGCGTCCATCGCATACCAGTATATCACACCTCCTAAATGCCAATAACACTGAACGACCACTTATGTATTCTAAATTAGTGAAATTTTTTATGAAGTTAGTATTTGAGTGAATCACGCATGAATTTGTAATATTTTAGGTTTTCGATGGTGTCATTTCAACCTTGGTGAACTGTAGAAGCATCTTACGTGAAAAAGTTTTCCAGCGATAGGTGCACAGCGTGTCATGCACATTCTGAGCAAATACGGCACATACTACCCGCTAGTCTCACTCACGCGGGAACGATGTATCTCGACAGGCACCATGCGGCCCTAAGAGTGCTTTATCATCATCTTTGTCGCTCTTATGGCGTTAACCGCGACCCTGCTCTGCCGAACGCTCCCAGAGAGATAGAGTCAACTGTCAAGAAGGAGTTGTGCAGAATTTACTGGAACTGCAGAGAGTTTATGAAGAATATTTGGCTAAAATAATTACCCTTGTCATCGGTGCTCTTATAGGTGCGAAACCATCACTGCTTCGTGACCTCGGAGCCATATTCGCATGCCAGAAAAATGCCAAGGCACTTGCGAGATGGATGCAAAAAGTTGTCATTCCTGGGTCGCTCCGTGTCCTCAGGACTTACAAGGGTTCTCTATGCATACTGGAGATCAAGATCAAGCCAGCTTTCGCCCTTTTGCTCTACGTGAGGTTTCTGTCTTTAATATATACATATACATGCATTATTGATTTCTAGTGAGGTAGTGGGGCATATGATATGCGTTGCGGCGAAGTTGAAATGATCTTCTTACCTCCTAAGTAAGCGGTTGCTAATTAGTTACAAATAGGCGTCAACATCGACTGAAATCAATTCATTAGTTTCTGCCCTGAATTTCAGAAATTTCTTCTTAACAGGTTTTGTTAGAAAGCTCAACATCCGAAACGTCTTATCTGACGTATAGAATAGGATAGCCTAGAGATCAATGAAGGAGAAAGATACCTTTAGTGTTATATTAAAGCTATCATTGATGAAGGCTATAGTTATTACCTCCCTCACCCTCGAAATTCTGGTCCTGTTGATTTACTGCAATTGCCTGTCTACTCTTCCGTTGAGGTCGTCCACAAATCCCAATCTTGAGAACTTGCTATTTATTAGCTATGTCAGCCAATGCGTCACCGTTGTCCCGCATAAAGATGAAACCACTAAATTCAAAAGCGATTTGAGCTTTGGGTCGTTATCCCGGTACAATCAGTTGTTATTTGGTTTTTTCAATAAACAGTTAGGATGACACCTGTCAATTTGTAAAAGCAGCGCTATGGCGCGACTTCTTCTTAAGGGGGGAAGTGCAACAATCTATGAATGAATCTTGATTCAATTACTTGCCCCAAGAGGTAGCACCTCTTGGAGGCAGGAAAAGCGCAGAACATTTGAATAACAGTACAGATTGATTTCATGCTTATGAAGATTTGATAAAGGAACCATTAAATAAATGGAGACTTGGGTTCACAGGAACCAATGAATTCGAGAAAGAGACTTGGTATTTTTTGAGAGTGTACCAACTCTGTAGTTTAAAGAATTTTCCAATCACAGGTTCAATAAGACTTTATGATTTGCACTTATTCTAGAAAAAATCCTGTTTGTTTCAGGTTTT
>JAUMHM010072581.1:0-14006 GCA_032362435.1 Melikaiella ostensackeni
ATGTCGAGCAGTCTTGACATCTTCGAGTATTGAATATTCAGAACGTTTGTCCCACATAGTTCCAAAAATTCATCTTGCGTGTATTCTTGACGCCACTTTTGTACTCTCCTTAATTACTTACTATCATATTCGTATTTATTATGCAAAAAATATTTCTCCTGTTCACGGAGTCAATTGCTGCTTCAAAGTTCAAAGTCAAAAATGAATATATTGTGCTGAATCTTTGGGAAATGATTCAAAATATATAAGGGCGCGTCTGTCTGGTCCATTTGAGTTTATATTTTGTTTGAATAAGGCAATTTTATTCATGCTATTTGTGACCGGCCAATATATTGAAAATGGCCAATCACACTTCGGCACTAATTAATTACCAAAAATAATTTTGTTCTCATCTACTTAAAACGGGTGCCAGATCCTACTTAGATCCACTTCAAAAGTTCGAATCGAAAGAAACTACATTTAAACTTGAATGATAAAATCGAATGAATATTATTGCGAGTTAGTTGAATTAGTGAACCAGAAATTAATATGCTAGCTCAGTTCCGTCTCTGGAAAATGGTAGAGGGGCTGGTTTTTTGAATCGGAAACTTTCTCAACTAGATATAAAAATATGAAATAATCATAAACTAGAAATTCAGGAAATAATAATTTCATTACAAAATAATGAGATGCTTAGTAAGAGGTTTGTTTGATAAAGACAACTGAAGTCGAGAAAACAATCGAATAATGAGAGGACAAAAGCTGGGACAAAATGAAGCAACTAATTAATACCTTGAAACTAAAATGATCTTCCGTCTGGTTTTCTAAGACCAGACAATTTGGGTGAAATAATGGGACTAAATTCAGCTAAAACATATTTTTGGAGGTTAAAAGGACAGAATCCATGATTAAAGTTTGGAAACGTAGAAAAATTCAGAAATTCTAATGACAATTCTAATAATTTAATACAATAAATCAATATATGAAATGAAATGAATCCAGTTAGGAATATTCCGGAAATAGTGTGTCAAATGTTCTAAATGAATTATAACAAATCACAACAAAAGATGGCCACGATGGATCAGGGGAGTGCTTCCTTCTAGAATCTGAAATGAAATTCACCTTGAATTAACATTATATTAAGAACGATTATTAAACTTCATAAATTTCCATCGAACTTTAAATGTTAATTATTAAACTAAGACTCGAAGACGTGTGTTGATCCGGAAGCTGCTTGGAGGAAGATGAGGAATTTTCCGGTCTTGTTTTCTTCTTTGGCAACGGGCTGAGTCCTGATTGGACGAAATGAGGTATTGGGATTGGTGTGACTATGGAGTGTTGAGAGCAGATGAAATATGCTCAGGGATGTGACTTCAAAGGGTGCAGTGTCCACCAAAATCATCGCTTCTGAATATTGTAAATTAATAAGTCAACCAATTAGGTCCAAAAGATCCAATTAGGTCCTTTCCAACAAAAGAGATTTTGAATTTCTCGTTTAGGTGAATAAGTTGTTTCGGAAAATCAAAGCATCAGACGAAAACTTGAATCCTTGTAGCATTCCAAGATGCTCAACAAGTATTAAGGTACGACCAGAAGGATAGTAGGTTGGCACGCAGCAGTAGAATTGGCGGGAAATTTCAAATTGGTTGAGTTACTCCAATTCACAACAGGCGTCGCAATTGCTTCTTGAAGTTTCTCTTTAGGTCTGGATGGTTAAAGATTCATGAGGATTTTTCCGGATGGTCCAATATCTCAGCAAATAACATATAATAAAAGAAGAAAAACAGACAGAGTCAATTCTTAAACCTAAATTAACTCATCTGAATAACTAAATAAACTCAAGTCTTGGAAAACCATGCAGTTTCCGGATTCGTGGTATTCAAAGAATCAAAATATTTAAATCAGACGTACCGAGGAAATCTGAATCTTGAAATTAAACTACTTGTGACTTGCAAATTTCTTGCAACGTCACATATTTCAGCTAGGGCTCTAATGTCCTGGTCTTAGCTACATTCCAAATTAAAAATTTATAAAATTGCACTATTTAAACGAAATGAAAAATCAAGTAGGCTAAAGATACGTGCTCTTATATATTTTGTACCATGGTCTCAACTCCTACACAATATTTACATTTTTCAAATTATAAAGCCGCCAAATATAAACCAATATAAACCATGTAATTGGTCACGATAAGAAAAAATAATTTGAAAAATGTATCAAAAATACAATTTTTTGCTAGAATTTGGATCCTCTTACAAAATTGTACAAGCAATTTAAAATTTTCGCAACAAATTAGAATTTTCACATTGTTGAAGTGTATTTCAATTACTTTATTTCACGGTGAAAATAAAATTATTAAATATATAATATAAATAAATTATGAATAATTAATAAAAATAATAATATTAAAAATGATTTTACATTATAATAATATTAAATTGTATTTTCTCATAAAAATTTATAAGTTCCTGTAAATTTTTTAAACAGTTTTCGAACTGTTACATCCCAAATTAAAAATGAATAAACTTGCCTCATCTCAACGAAATAAGAACCTAAATTTTTATTTTTTTGAAAAAACTGTGCAAAGAAGAAAAGTGAGGAATAGATGTTTTCAAGAAAATCATTATTTAATTCGAAAAAAATGACTTGTATAAATATAGAATCGTTAAAAATAAATGCATATGCACTAAAGGAATATAAATAATCAATTTGCTGATCAAGTTAATTGTCATTAACTAATTTTCTATATAATTACACAAATCTGAGATTTGTGCACAAGAATCAAGTGTTTCTTGTTATAAACAAATTTCATAGACAAAAATATAAAATCCGATATTTTTGTAAATAAAATATATTAACAAATACACAAATCTAACGTTTTCGCTTAAAAGAGTTTTTTTCTATTAAATTACAGCAATAAGTTATGTCATTTTCAAAGTTAAGCTTGAAGAATTACAAATGGAAAGAATACAAAATTAAATTTTGAAATCAAAAGCCTTAATACTCAAACAATTATTTTCGTTTACGAACGATAAAAATTAAAATAATTTTAATTGAAACCTTGTAAATTGTTCAAGGCTTAAGATTTAATCATTTTAAATAATGTGTTCAGAATTGAACAATATCAAATTGAAAGAATAGTTGAACAATTTCTCTAATTGTTGATGATTAAAATTTCGGAGTGTTGAATTTTTATTTTCAAACGCTACAATTTCAATCTCAAGTTTTAGTTTTGCAATTAAAATTAAAACGTTACAAATTTGTAGAATTTTCAGTGTTTAGACAAGTAAGTAATAACCTGAGTAATTCAACAGTTTCAAATTTAAACATTTATAATAGAAAATTTACAAATTTTAAATAAAAATTCTTGAAATTACAACAATTTCACATTTACAACTTAACAATCAGACAATTTAAAAGTAAAGCTTAAAAAATTGTACAATTTTTACAGCTCGGACAATTAAATTAAAACTTCATGATTAAACAGTTTCAAATTTGAACGTTTATAATTGCAAATTGTCTAGTCTCCTAATTTTAAATAAAAATTTTTGAAACTTGAACAATTTGAAATTTAAGGGTTTATAATTTGAAAATATTTAAATCGTAAGTTTATTTTCATTTATTCAAAACAGTGAGCGGACACAGTCCGCTAAACAATTAATGAGTTTAATAATTATAAATCTTAAATCAAAACGTTCAATTTAAGAATTGTCCAATTTCAAAGGAAGTTTACAATCGTTAAATTTTGGATCTGTCTCATATGAAGCTATTTCATTTAGAACGTTTTTAGAATAATTCACTTTTGAGGGTTTAGAACTTGAAATTCTTTAATTTTCAACAGAAATCTCATCAATTATTATTTCAAAAATTGATCCAGTCACTTCAAATGACATTTGGCATTACAAGAAACTATTTTTTTTTAATTCCTACAATTCCATTTTAAACTTCTAAAATGTACAATTGAGCCCTTCTGACTATTTAAAAGCCACAAATGTAAAATCTATCATTATTTCTGGAATTCGTAAAATTGTTCGGCATTTAGTGAAAAAATTTCAATTGTAAAATACAATTTCAAATTCCTAATATTGAAGGCTTCTGATTTGATAGTGTACAATTTTGAGCACTTAAAATAACAAATTATTCAATTCTGAAAGTTTCAAGTTTGTAAATATTCAATTTTAAACATTTAAAATTAGAAAATTTCAGCTTAGAATAGTTAGTACTGACACTTCTTATGTATGAAGGCTTCAAAATAAAAATTGTTCAATTTTAATAGCATTCAGTTTGAAAGAGAAAAAAATATATAACTTTTTCATTTGAAGATTGTCTAATTTTAAAGACTTTCAGTGCTAATTTATTTAACTTTGAAAACTGTTTCTATCTGGTCCTTCTTAAAAAACATCAATTTCATTTACAAATAATCACGCTAGGTCTTTCCCACTTGAACAAATGGATTGTCTAATTTTTGAGGCTTTAACTTCAATTTATTTGATTTTTGAAACTGCTCCTGCCTGTTCTTCTCAAAAAGCATTGATTTTATTTACAAATAATCAGGCCAGACCTTTTCCAACTCAAAAGTTATGAAAGTTTTACCTAGTGACGAAAAATGCCACAAATTAATCATTGCTTTTGTTATAAACGAATGTAATGAAAAATTTCTGAAACGTAACGATAAAATTTGCTTATAATAGTACAAATTATGTATTTATAGATTCTTCATTTAAGATAATTCTTAAATATCGAATCGCAGCAATTGTAGTTGATTTTTACCTGGTGAAGAAAAATGTCATAAATTAATAACTGCTTCTGTTATAAACAAATTTATTGGAAAATTTCGGGAATGTAACGATAAAGTTTTTCCATAATAATAAAAACTATTCATTTACAGATTTTTCATTCAAGATAATTCTTAAATATCCAATTGCAGCAATTATAGCTGAATTTTATCTGATGGCGAAAAATGCCATAAAATGATTATTACTTTTGTTATAAACAAATTTATTAAAAAATGTCCAAAATGTTGCAATAAAATTCGTTTACAACAATAAAAATTATTCACTCATAGATTTTTCGTCCAAGATAACTCTTAATTATCGAATTGCAGCAGTTGTAGTTGAATTTTATCTGGTGGTGAAAAATGCTATGAATTAATAATTGCTTTTGTTATGAACGACTTCAATAAAAAATTTCTGAAATTCAACGATAAAACTGGTTTATCACAATAAAAATGATTCATTTATAGATGTTTCATTCAAGATAACTCTCAAATATCGAATCACAGAAATTATAGTTGAGAAAAGTTTGTTTCCTGTACAATAATTTGAAGTTTGTGTAATTATATATGAAACTTATTTATAAAAATTAAGTTATCAATGAAATTTATTACTTATGTTCTTTTAGTGGATATGTATTCATTTTGATCGATTCTGAGTTTATACAAGTTATTTTTTCCAAATTAAAAAATGATTTTGTTGAAAAGACCATTTTCACTTTCCTTTTTTACACAGTTTTTTTATAAATTTTTTTGTTATTTTGTAATTTTCGAAATTTCGAAATTGAAACCTGTTAAATTGAATCGTTCCCGATCAAAAGGGGATACGCGTGGATTCCTCTCGCAAAAATTTGTAGATCGTATAGTTCTTGAGGTAATTGGTAAAAAGTAGATTTTTCGAAAACAAAAAATTTCAATCTTTTTTCACTTCAATTTGCGTTAACTTAGCCAATTTTCAGAATTTTTGGAATTTATTAATATTAAGTTACGTGCTCAAGTTTTCTGAAACTATTTCATGAAGAAAAAAGAGGATATTATAATAAACAAAAAAGTTGCTAATTTTTTCCAGACTTTACCCCCCAAAAAAATCATGAATTTTAACCTTCAAGTGCTTCTTTTATCGAGCGAATTTCAGGCGAAGGCAAACTTCCAGCGAGAAAGTTGTTAACTAAGGTTGAAAGAAGTTTTCTGGAAAGTTTCAGCTCAATCGGTTCAATGGATAAAAAGTTATGAATGTTTCAAGCTGCAAGCGGCAATCTTGACGTTGCCCGATGCACGTGCCTCTTTGGCTACGAATGTCTTGTAGCGTAAATGAATTATTTTCTAGAATAGCTGCAAGAGTACTATTATTATGATAGGTTTATTTTAGTTAATAACCTATTAATTAAAGATAGAATGATAAAATAAATCGAGGTAGGAGAAGGAATAAGCATCAAGGGTTATGGATTGAAAATAGGAAAAAATGTTCCAGAAATTAGGCACGATTGGAATTCGTTAATAAAAATCTTGAATAAACGTTTATTATAAATGTACTATTTTTGGACTATTTTCTATTCTTGATTTCTTAGATAATTCTTTCATCAATTATTTACAAGCAGCCTAAAGTAATAATTTTTATTTTTTAATGAAGAACTCGATAGCATTATTTATCACTATTTCAGGGAAAAGAATACATTGCAAAGTATAAAACTGAAAAAGAACGTGTTAAAGATATTATAATCCCAGAGAGATCTTTCAAACCTATTGATTTCTGCTGTGGAGAAAACTGTTACCAGAAATTTCCAAGTCATCAACGAGGAAAATGTCTAATTAATAGATTTCTCTTATGATAATATCTTTAGCAATGTTTTGGTATCCGACTTGACCTTTATATTGTCTGCTGCAATAAGTTCGTAACCGAGGATGCACGTGCATCGGGCAGCGTCAAGATTGCCGCTTGCAATTTAAAACATTCATAATTTTTCAACCATTGATCCGATTGAAGCTCAAACTTTCCAGAAAACTTCTTTGAACCTTAATCAATAACTTTCTCACTGAAAGCTTGGCATTGCTCGAAATTCGCTTGATAAACGAAGCGCTTGAAGATTAAAATTCATGATTTTTGAAAAGATTTCGCAATTTTTTGCAATGAAACCTCTTTTTTTTAAGCCTGCGCTTGAACTAGAAAAACTTTCAAGAAGTCCTCCATCTCGATTTGAATTAAAAGCGGCCAAAGTTAAAGATGTCAAAAATCTCTATAATTATTTAAGCGCTAAAGGAAAAGAATTTTTCGAAGAGTATTTTCTGAAAGTAACAACTCAGAGTCCAGATGCCGAAGAAATTGAAGAGAGTGACTATATGATTAAAACTAGTTTTTAAGGCCATGTGAGTGTAACTTTAAAATTCTTTTTCACATTTTTTTTCAACCAATTTACGTTTTCGCGAAACGCAATATCGAACAGAAAATTGCGGAAACTAAATAAAAAGCACTAAGGGACGTTTGCCTGGTTCTAAATTTTTATAATTATAGAAAAAGTTTTTTTTCCTTAACATTTTTGTTTTGTTTTTTTTATAATTATAGAAATTTAGGACCAGACAAATGTTCCCAAGCGCTTTTTATTTAGTTTCCAAAAATTTCAACTCGATATCGCGTTTCATTTGAACGTAAGTTGGTTTTAAAAAAATGCGAAGAAAAATTTGAAGTTACGCTCACATGGCCTTAATACAGTATTATTTTAATAATTTATTGTTCCAAACGTCTAATTAATAAATTATTTTAATGATAATATCTTGAGTATTATTTTGGTATCCAACTCAACCTCCATATCGTCCGCTGCAATACATTAGTAGTCGAGGAGGCACGTGCATCGGGCAGCGTCAAGATTGCCGCCTGCAATTTATAACATTCATAATTTTTATTCATTAGTCCAATTGAGCTTAAACTTTCCAGAAAGCTTCTTTCAACCTTAGTCAACAACTTCCTCACTGGAAATTTGTCGTTGCTCAAAATGCGCTCGATAAACGAAGCGCTTAAAGGTTTAAATTCATGATTTTTGCAGTCTTAAGAAAAAATTGACAACTTTCTTACTTATTCCGTATCCTTTTTTGATCGGGAGGGTTTCAATTGTGAAAATTTAAATTTTTGATTAAAAGACTTCGAACTAAATAGTGTAAGTCTGTAAAAAATAGTGACCAAACATTGGAAATTTCCTGCGAAGAGATTAAGAGGACTTGCTTTATCATGAAGACTAAGATCGTCCTCTGTGATTCTTTAATTTCCGGGTTCAGCATCCTCATCCGTTCGCACTACATATCATCATTTTTCCCGATTTCACTCTAAAGCCCTTCGATCTTTCAAGCTTTAGAAATCCGTCTGCCTCCAATTCCAATTGAAAAAAAAGAACAAAAATAGAGAGATTATCCTTATTGATCCTATACAACAAAAGTGAGCACTAAATTTGAAAAATAGGAAGGTTAGATAGATTAAATCTGCAATTATTTATCATGAAATTGGAAATTTACGCAACCTCTTTCATTTGGTAATAAATAACATACAAGCAACAAAAATGTGTTACAAAAGACAACAGGAAAATTGAATCTCATAACTCACACCTACACAGTTAATGCCAGTTGATCAATTTGATCCCATAATTGTATCAAAATGGCACGTAAATCTAAAAAAACACTTCCTGAAGGTACAAAAAATACTTTCCTGAGCCATAGATCTTGACTGGAAAATCTTTTTTTGGTTAAAAGAGCAACTTTTTGGTTGAAAATTATTCTGTTTTGGTTGAGAATTTAACTATTTTGTTGAAAATTCGTCTTTCTGGTTGAATTACTATTTCTGATTTGAAATTTAAATCTTTCCTGGCTGGAGGATCAACTATTATATTTTTCTCGCAAAAAATTCATCTTTTTGAATTGAAGATACAATTATTTGATTAAAAGTTGAACAACTTTGTGAATTTCATTTTTAGTTAAAAATGCATTATTTTAATTAAAAATTTATCTCTTTAATTCAAAATTCAATTACTTTGCTGAAAATTAATTTTTTCAGTTGGAGGTTCACTATTTTCGTTAAAAATTTATCTCTTTAGTCGAAAATAGAATTACTTTGTTGAAAATTCGTTTTTATTTTTGTTGAAAATTAATTTTCTTAAATGAAAATTTAACTATTTCATTTTTGGTTGAAATTCGATTTATATTAGTTGAAAATTCATGTTTCTTTTGGAAAATTCGTCTTCTTCTCACTGTTTCACTCAAATTTAAACTGAATTAATAGAATATAATAATAAAAATTCAACTATTTTTGGTTGAAAGTTTATTCTTTAATTCTTTTTGGTGGAAAAGTCTACAATTATATATTTTCTAAGAACTCGTCTTTTATTACTTGGTTGAAAATTTAATTATTTTCTCAAACAGACATCTTTTTTAGTTGAAAAGTAATCTGTTTTATTTAAATATTAAAATATTTGGTTGGAAATTCATGTATTTTTTTGAAATTCGTCTATTTTGGTAAAAAATCAATCTTCTTTGTTTGAATTCATCTCTTTGCTTAAAAATTTTACTTTTTGTTGAAAATTTGTGTTTTTTTTTGCGAAAATTATTTTTTAACTGGAAATTGAACTATTTTATTTGAAGATTCATCATTTCAGTCAAAAATTTTGATTGAAAATTAATTTTTTGTACTGTAAATTTAACTATTGGATTTTTGCTCGAAATATATTTTTTTAGTTGAAAATTTAATTATATGGTTGAAAATTCATGTATTTTGTTTCAAATTCGTTATTTTTAGTAAAAAATTATACTTCTTATTTGAAAATCAATTACTTTGGATAAAATGTTATTCGTTTCGATTGAGGATTCAAATACTTGTCTAAAAATTCGTATATTTTGGTGGAAATCAACTGTTTTTTATTTTAAATTAAAATCTGTTTTGTGTTGATATATCAACTATAAGATTTTCCGCTAAAAATTTTTTGGTTAAAAACGTAACTACTTGGTTGAAAGTTGAAATACTTTGTTCAAAATTCATTTTTTTGACTGAAGATTCATCTCCTTGCTTGAAAATTTAACTATTTTGTTGAAAAATTAATTTTTTAAATCTGAAAATTGAACTATTTCGTTTTTGGCTAAAAATGTATATTTTTCAGTTGCAAATTCAACTATTTGGTTAAAAATTCATGTTTTTTGTTGAAAATTCGTCTTTTTTGGTAGAAACTTAATCTTCTTGTTGGAAATGGAACTACTTTTGTTTGAAAGTTAATTCTTCTTGGTTGATAAGTCTACTCTTTCATTGAAAAATCGCCTTTTTAGGTTGAAAATTTAACTATTTTGACAGAAGCTTCAACTTTGTCGTTGAAAATAAACTTTTTGGTCGAAAATTCATATTTGCGCCTGGGAATTTTAACTGTTCTGTAGAGAATTAGTTCTTTTGACTTGAAAATTCAACAGTTTGGTCAAGACTTTTTTTCTTTATAGACCAAAAAATCTGTCTCGGTGGAAAATTCGTCTTTTCGTTTAGAAAATTAATTTATTCGTTTAACTATTTTGTTGAAAATTTCTCTTTTTAATTGAAAATTAATTGTTTTCACTGAAAATTTAACCATCCCACTTTTGGTTGAAAATAGATCTTTTTTAGATGAAAATTCTAATATTTAGGATAAGAATGATGTATTTTTTAAAATTCGTCTTTTTTGGTGGAAAATCAATTTTTTTTGGTTGCATGAAGTTATGTGAAAATAAACTTTGAATTCGCAAAAGTGAATCATTTTGATCTGAAGTTGATAATCAAAATGATATTCAACGGTTTGATATCCCGAGGCTTACTGTGTAACATTGAGAGACATTAAGAT
The DNA here is from genome assembly GCA_032362435.1 of Melikaiella ostensackeni. NCBI lineage: Eukaryota > Metazoa > Arthropoda > Insecta > Hymenoptera > Cynipidae > Melikaiella > Melikaiella ostensackeni. The sequence continues at coordinate 10,585 of JAUMHM010072581.1, forward strand.
TTTTTCAAATCTTAGTTCATCCTTCCTACCCAAGAAAAAAAATCGATTGAATAGAAATTTATTTGAATCGGAAAATTTTAGAATGCCGATTCACATAATTTCAATCGGCCACCATACAGTTACCACCGATTCAGGCGAATCTCGTTGAATTATTTTTCAGTTTTTTTTTTGGATGACGAGTTCTTCATGTTTCAGACACTCAGCCGGTAAATGTTCCGATTAAAAAAAAAACTGAGAAATAATTCAACGAGATTTGCCTGAGTCGATGGTGACTGTATGGTGGCCGATTGGAATAATGTGAATCGGCATTTTTAAATTCTCCGATTCAAATGAATTCCCATTCAATCGATTCTTTATTCCTGCGTTTTCATTATCAGATTAGACGGCTTTTATAAAGAAAAACTGTCTCTATAGTATTTTGTAGACAAATTTGAAAGGCAATGGAATAAATGAAACGTGATTCAGCATAAAGATCCCTGCATAACGAGTTCCCAGGCGGGTAAATTGAAAAGGCATCCAATGCATTTTTCACGTTGCGGAAATTCTAAATGTATATTAAAATATTTTTATGAAATTTAAATCTTTTTGTACAAATTAAAATTTTGTTATAGAAAATTTTGAAGGAACCACTAAGGAGACCTTTGCCAAATAGACTAGAAATAGAAGAAAAAGGGATGCAAATCGATCGTTTTGGCAACGCGAGACAACAAATCACAGGTGAGTAATATAATTTTCCTATTTGATAAGATTTTTTTTATCTCATCTTAATTTATTTACAAATTATTTTTTATAATTTTGTGATTGACTTAATAATTTTTTCCATCTAATATTTTCGGAGCTCAACCAGGAACTTGAAGGAATTCCTTCCCCCAATTTATCAGACTTTGAAACAAAAAATTGTGCTTATTTGATGAGAACCTTGTTTCCTCATTATGATTGATTAGCAAATATATTTGCAATAAACTCTGAAATATGTTATGAAAATATTTTTACTGAAAAAAAACAAATTTTTAAGAAATATAAATTATCATAACTTTCTCAATTTTCAATAAAATTTATTAATATTATAGGTCAGTCGATTCGTCTTGAAACAAGCGATCTTTTATGTTGTTACATCAACTTTGAATTCTGTGAATAAAAAAAAGTTTTCCTATAAAAAACCCATTTTTTAAATATTACAAAATGCAAAAAAAATTTAGAATTCAATATTTTGAAAAATTTGTGTGTTAGTTTTGAGATATTAGTGGTTAACGGACAATTCCTTAGAACGTTTTGTAGACATTTTTCAACTGAAAAACGTTTAATTAAATAATTTTTGAAATGTTTGGAATTGCTACGACTAGAAACGAAACATCAATAGATTTTAGTAAATTCGAAAAGTTTCTATCGAATTCTATGAGGTTTAAAAAGATTTAACAAGATCTGTAAGATTTCGAAATTAATGTCAAAGAGTTTAAGGAATTTAAAATGCTTACATTTTTGAAAGTATTTATTTATTATTACTATTATTTTTTAAATATATATTCAATAAGAATAATAACTAATTTTCATATTTTGTATATTTTTTGAATTTTCACTTCGGAATTCACGAGCTTCAAATTTTGAAGCATCAATTATTATTTAATAATTATACCAATTCCATTTTAAATCAGACAGAGAGGTTTGGCTTAGAGTGTTAGAAGGATTTGGTATTTAGATATATTATTTTGTATTGAAAATAAAGAAACACGTATTTCACAGTTCGAACAAAAAAATTATTTTTGCCTCTCAAAAATTCAGAGAAATTTTTTTCGAAACGCAATATTTGGCGAAAGAACTTAGGTATTTGGGATTTTTTTGTTAGACGTGGGAACTCTTGCTCTTGCAACTGATAAAAAAAATTGAAAATTTATAAAAATGACAAAATTTCGGCTGTTTTCCTGAAATTCTTGAAAGTATATTTTCTCAAAAACCCCACTTAAAATTTTTTTTTAGAAATATATGGTAGTATGTGCTAAACATTGCCTGCGTTTCATTCTTGGTATACCATTGCTACATGTGGAGAAAAGCTTTCCAGAAAATCTTCTTTATTTTTATCATCGAATTTCCAAAACATGAGAAGAAGAGTTTGAAGAAACCCCTAACTTTTTTATTTTCTCCAAAACTTAAAAAAGCTTCTGCCAATATAAAAAGGGCGTCCAAACAGTTTTATGCAGGCTAAATTATTTTCAAGGCCGGGAAAATTTTTTTCTTAATATAATTTTTTATTATTTTCCGTGGACGATGTAAGATATCACGAGAGCGCAATAGGTATTTTTTGTAGAACTTTTCTATCTGTGTAAATTCATATCAGAACATCTTTTTGTACCTTTCGTTGTTTCTGAGAAAAGTTTAATTCATTTTCAATGATTTTTTTCTATGTCGAGCAGTGGTGTATCGCAAAAACGAACCTCGGGAGATGCAGTTTTCTAAAAAAATATAAATTTTTGAGTGGGGTTTTCAAGGAAATTCACTTTCAAGAATTTTAGAAAAACAGCCGCTATTATATCCTTTTTATAAATTAAAATTTTCTGGGGATCAATTGGAAGAGCAAGAGTTCCCACGTCTAACAAAAAGAGGAAATCATACCTACGTTCGTTCGGAAAATATTGCATTTAAAAAAAAATCAGTCAATTTCTGAGAATTTGCAGGTCATCTTCGAATCATCGTAACAAGGCAAAATACATTGTTTTGTTCGAACTAAGGAATACGTGAGGAGGTATTTTTTTTAGGTCTTACGGTCTTCAAATAATATAAAAAAACGAAACTTCGTTTATTAATTTTTCGGCTTAACAGTGCGAGCCTTCTTCAAAGAACCTGAAGGAATATCATAGCAAAATAATATATAAAATCATAATAAACATGCTGCATATTTTTGAAGAATTAAAAGTGAAATTACAATAAATACCTGAATTAAACATTCTTGAAGGAATAAAAACTTTTACTATTGTAGTCAATACACGTCAGAGGTTAATATGTTACATTTTTATAAAATTATCAAAGTATGATTCCAAATCAAAAATAGATATATAAAATAACATCCGTAGAAAAAAGCCTCATAAAAATTGAAGAGGCTTTTTTAATGTGAGGCTGCATATTTAAATAATAAACGAAATTGAAACTTTATGATGTTTTGGGACAAAGACAAACATATGACTAAGCAGAAAAATGAAATACATTAAGGCGGTTTTATATATAAGGATAAAGGCGAAATCTAAAGAAAGCGCAATTGAGGAAAGCGCGCCAAAGCAACTGGATTTGATTTAGTTAAAGATTATTTGATAATACTTAGATAAATTTTGTTTACATTCATGATTCTGTCTGTAGATTCTTGCAATTGAAAAACCATTTGGGAACATCTAAATCCAAATCAATTCTACACAAAACAAGTTTGCTTCTTTTGA
>JAUMHM010072652.1:0-14000 GCA_032362435.1 Melikaiella ostensackeni
GAAAAAAGGATCAGATCAGATTTTGAGAGGGTGATTTTCTAGCATCTAGAGTCATTACGAAGAGATCCCCGCAGTTTTTTTTGAGCTACATATCAGGCAAACTTTTTTGCCGTATATAAACAGCGTGGGCAGAAGTGATGTAAAAAATATGGGTTGGTGTTCAACACGAAGGTACGGTCAGGGTACTTGGTCATTTCGGAAACTTAGAAACGAACGGTAACCAGGAGAAAGTGATAAGCTCATGCTTACAAAAAGGCTTGTTTTTTACAAATACTTGGTTTCGATATAAAATGATTCACATGTACAGGTATACTTGGTGCGGAGGCAAAAGCCATAGCATGATTGACTTCGCTGTGACGGATGAGATACTGAGAGGGCTAGTAAGAGATACAAGGGTTATGGTAGGTTCTGAATGTCGAACGGATCACTACCTAATAGTATTAAAAATAGACCTGAGTCAAGGATGGAAGAGAAGAATAATTAACAATAAGTCGAGCCAGACGGAAGTTAAAATAGAGAATTTTCAGAAACTATAAATACAAATAGTCTACCGTAATGTGTGTGCATCTGAAGTGTACAGTACTGCGATTGTAGGGAATAAGACTGGAGATGCTTGGTGGAATGATGAAATATGTGTAGCTGTTAACGAGAAAAAGCAAGCGTGCTTGTTGAAGCTGATTATTAAAGGTCTTAGCGATAAAGAGAGGACTAGAATGAAAATGATTATAGAGATAAAAACGGAAAAGCAAAGATAATATTCAAAGAAAGCAAGGAGAAAATCAAGGTACGAAAAGATAAAAAAATGCAAAATGATTTTAAAGCAAAGAGAAAGTTATTCTGGGAATAGATCAGGAAGATTAGAAGAAGTACTAGCACTGAGTCAGTCGGAATTAAGAATGTTGACGAAAAAGGAAAGATATCCGCAACGTTATATCCGTAATTAGGAACCTAATGAACGGAAAGGCTGGTGGTGTAGATGGTATGAGTGCTGAAATGCTTAAGAGCAGTGGCGGATTCTTGTGTGTGTGACTGAGTGAATGCATGAATAGTGTACCGGGTACGGTGACGCTCCATATGATTGGAGAAAGAGGATTATCATTCCACTCTACAAGGGGAAGGTTGATTAATGTGACTGTACTAATTATTATAGAGCGATTAGCCTACTAAGTACCGAGGGCAAAATATTCATCAAAATACACATTGATAGGGTCATGGTAATAACTAAGGAAAGGATCTGGAGAGTCCAATGTGGGTATATGCCAGGAGGATAATGTGAAAGAGTGGAATAAGTCCACTGACTGCAGACAGGCCAAAATACTTATAGGTACCAATTTCAGCTTTAGACGAGAGAAGGAAACACACAAGTTTGGTCGGAATAAAATAAAGGTCCTAACAGAATTGTTTATAGGGCATGGAAACTTCGGCTATCACAGACACAAGATAGGGCTAGCAGACAGCCCACTCTGTCGTCTGTGCGGAAACGATGATGAGACATCTATTTATATCCTTAGTTACTGCCCCGCGATTACAGGGAAGCTTCTAGCTCTCACGGGAAGTAACTGATTCAGTGAGTCAGAGATATCGGACAAACGCGTGGTTGCGGTCCTCTTCGTATGGAAAGTGCTTTTAGGTCACGCATAGGCTTGCAATTGGACGCAATGAGATTTTTCAAGCGTCTGGGGCTCCTCATGTCTCTACCCTAATAATAATGATAAATACATGCATCTCATTTCGGGTATCAAAAATAAATATTTCATCCCTATATCACTATCGGAAGACTGCGGTTGATCTACCCAGATAAAAGGAATTCTTCAGATAGGGACATTGGGATAAAACTTTTTTGCTGCTCTCCGACATAAATCACAAGTAATTTTTATAATAAATACGAGAATCGAGCGTCTAGGGAAAACCCAAAAAATATACATTAGAGTGCGCGGATGGCTAAGAACCACTTGTTAAATTCGAATTCTTGTTCATAAGCGTTGCGAACTTCAGCGACGTATCGCCGCAAAGTAAAAGCCGCAAATATTTTTTCTTGAACTATCTATGCACTTAGCCCCTTTTGTGGATAGTTGAATTTTGGAGACTTAAAATTGAAAATTATTCAATTTTATAGGTTCGCGAAATTCCTAATTTAAATTCATCAATTTTTCTGATTTTCAGTTAAGGGTTTATTTATTTGAAATGTAAGCAGCTTGAAATGATGTAATTTTGAAAGTTTTTTCGGGACATGTAGTACAATTTTGAAGATTTGCAATGAGAAATTCTTCAATTCTGAATATTTCTAATTGAAGAGTCTCCAATTTTCAATGTGCAGAATAGAAAATGATGCAATTTTGGATGATCTTCCTGGTATGGTTCTAGTTTCAATATTATTCAATTTTGAAGATTTGAAATTGAAATTTAGTTAATTTCAAAGATTTGCAACTAAAAATTTTTCAATTTTCACGATTGACTATTAAATATTCATTAATACAAAATGTTCACAGTCTAAAATGATATTATTTCAAACGCTTTCTTGAAATGGATTAATTTTGAAAATTTAAAATCGAAAATTATTGAATTTTCAAGAGCAAAAATTGAAATTTATTCAATTTTATAGATTTGTAATTGAAAATTCTTCAATTTTGAATATTTATCATTGAAAATTCATTAATTCGAAATTTTTAAAGTATTAAATATGTAATTTAGAATGATTTTTCCGGATAAGTGGAATTTCGAACATTTGAAATTGAAATTTATTTAATTTTATACATTTTCGATCCAAAATGCATCAATTTTCAAGATTTACAATTGAAGATTTATTAATTTGGAAATTTTTTAGGTTAGTGTAATGAAATTGTGAATGCTTTTTTTGAAATAGTTCGATTTTGCAGATTGAAAATTGACAATTGATACGTATATTTAAAATTCGAACGCTTTCAAATTAAAAAATATTAATTATTGTTTAAAAAAACGTTCAAACTAATATTTAAAATATTTCGTTATGAATGGATTTTTCAATTGTTTGTATTTGTAATGATACAAAATGAAAACTAAGGTACGTGAATGCACGTCCCGACACGAGAATTTTTTCCCCGTAAATTGAATTTCCAAATTTTTAAAATTTCATTTTTGCTCCTAAATGAAGAAAGATATCACAAAAGAGCAAGAATTATTTCTTGGAGAACTAGTCTGGACGTGCGAACTTTTAGACTAACTTTTTTCTGCATCTTTCATTGTTTTCGAGAAAATTCCAAAAAATTATTTTTACGAAAAAAGATTCTCCTCATCACAAAAATATTTTAGCCCCTTTAAAACTCACAAAATATCTTACCCAGAGGGGACAACTTTAGTGCAGAATCGGTGAAAGATATAGATGTGCGTTTCTTGTGAAAATCGATTTTTTATTTTTTCAAACAAGTCGTCGCCATTTCGTTGATTTTGAAATTTTTGAAAAAATTCCGACGGATTTCGAAAGATAGCGTTCAAAGAAAAAAAGGTTATCATATATTTTTCGAGTACAAAAATAATAGTTTTTTTATTGAAATTTATTTATTTTTGAAAGATTAATGACCTTACGACTTGCTGTCGTAATTTCTAGTAATCTCCAGATTGTTCAATGTTTAATTTGTATACGCTTCTAAAGTTGTTTGCTGCCTGAGCTATACATTTTTTTCAGTTTATAATATAATTAATTACGTAAAACGCTGTATCATGTCTTCTAAAATTGAATGAATATTTACGTTGCAAAATAAGGTATTGTAATCTCTAAATTGTATAAATATCGTAAATCAATCCTTATTTTAGACGCCTTCAAGACGGATGAAACCAGAATTATCAAATAAAAATATTTGAAAAAGCCCATAATATCATTCTTTTCATCTCCTTAAAAGTGTATAAAAGTTAAAAAATTATGGCAAAAAGTTAAGAACAGAATTATTTTCTGATACCCGTGTGGATATAAACAATTTGAAAATGAAAAAATTCAAATATCAGCGCCTTGATCGAGACGTGAACTCACGACCAGCATCTTTATCAGACTTCCGTTTTTTCTTTCAACCGAATGACTACAATATTTATAACTTTTTTCAGACAGACACTTCGGATGTGCCTCGAAATTTGTTAGAATTATCTTTATCTTCAATTACTGCAAATTTGAATGAGACACTGGTACTATTTGACACGAAAAATGCAACGAGGGCAACTGGCCGTTATACTAAATTTTTTAGAGAAACGAGAAAAAATCCACCTCCCCTTGATGAAGATTTATCATTCAAGTTGAAAATTCAACCATTTGGTGGAAAATTTATATATTTTTTTGAAAATTCGTCTTTTTTAGTAGAAAATTAATCTTCTTGTTTGAAAGTTTATCTTTTACGGTTGAATACTTAATTATGTGGTTTAAAATTAAATCATTTTGCTGAGAAGTCATCCTCTTTGAATTTTTTAATCTGTTTCATTTGAAGATTCTACTGTTTTAATGAAAATTCGTCTTTCTTGGTTGAATTCAAATATTTTTAAAAAAATTGAAATCTTTTTTGTTGAAATATCAACTATTACATTTTTCGTTGAGGATTCATCTTTTTTGTTTAAAATTCAATTACGTGGTTGAAAGTGAAATTACTTTGTTGAAAAATCATATTCTTAGTTTAAGATTTATCATTTAAATTGAAGACTAATCTTTTTAGTTGATAATTTAACTATTTTGGAAAGAGTTATTTTTCTTTGGTTGAAAATTAATTTTGTAACTGAAGATTTAATTATTTCATTTTTGGTTTAATTTCTCTCACTTGAGAATTCAACTATTCAGATGAAAATTCATGTAGAGTTTTTAAAATTCACTTTTTTTGGATGAAGATTCATAAATTAATTTAAAAATTCATCTGCTTGATTAAAAATTGAAACATTTGATGAACATTTTTTTTTATTCAACTATTTTGTTGATCCAGTTTGTGGAAAATTCAATTATTCTGTTCAAAATGCAACAATTATGTTCAAAAGTAATTATTTTTTAGTTGAAAATTCAACTTTTTTGTAGAAAATTCATTTTTTATGGGCTGAAAATTCAACATTTTCCATGAAATATTTTTTCTTTACTGCTTAAATAACTTTCTTGGTTGAAAATTAAACTCTTTTGTTGAAATTGATTTTTAAAAATTTGATAATTCATGCTTTGCATCAAAAACCTAATTATTTTATAGGAAAATCGTTCTTTGGGTTGAAAAATAATTTTTTTAACTTAAGAATTAACCATTCCATTTTTGGTTGGAAATTAATCTTTCACAACTAAAAATCTTCCTTGCTTAAAAATTCAACCCTTTTGGTTAATATTTGTCTTTTTTGTTTTGAATTCCATTTTTCAACATTATTAAAAAAAGTTTAATGCAATAAATGACTTAGACCTACCAATAAGGAAAGGCTCTAGATCCGTCATTACATCTAATTGGAAGAATCCAAACTTGTTGAGATTAGGGAGAAGCTATATTTTTTATAGCTATTTCTGTTGAAAATTTCCTTCAAACAATTAAAACCCACTTTGACAATTCCTAAAAAAGATGGATCTAAAATGTGAAAGATTGAATTTCATCATCTAGAACGAAAAAAATAACGTGAGTTGTGACAACAGTTTTGACGAATTAAGTAAATAATTTTTTTTCCTTGAAACCGACTCAGAAAATGTAAATATCCCAGAAGGGCAAGCTTATCTCTACTGAACTCATAAGATAACGACTACTGCAAGCAGCCCCAATGAGATTCATTAGTCACAAATAGTAAACGAAACCATTCATTGAAACACTAATCAGTTTTTCTTTTACTTGAAAAAAATGAAGAACTTTTACCCTTTAGTATCATTTTTGGTGGTTATTCTCAATTCTTTTGGTGAGTATAATGATAGAATAAGTCTCTAATTTCAAGTGCACTTTGAGCCTTCCTCTGATAACAGTTTGTCCGATTCAATTCGAATTCTATCCCAATTGCTACTTTTTCCAAACTCTATCTAACTTTGGCAAAAATGAATAAGAATTTGATCTGAATTTATTCTGGAAGCAATCCGGAATATATGTGTTATAGAAAATGGCAATGATATCGAATTTTGTGAGTATCCAAAATGAGTCCGTATCGGTACGAAATTTACACGACCTAGGAAGTTTTTCCGAAATTTATCCGCTAGAACCAAAAACAGTACGAGAGAGCATCCGACATAGAAAAACAACAAATCTGAAAGATGTCCGAACAGATCGAATATATATTGACAATAAAACCAAACATAAACTAAATTTCTTAAATATTCATTTAAATAAAAATGAAAATTTTTTTCACAATTCACTTGGGAGATTAAAATGAAAATTTTCTATCAGACCCATCATCCTTTAAACCATAAACGTTCTTCCTATTTTGACGATGACGGCCTTTCTCTATTTTTTCAAGCAATTGAACTTTCCATCCACGTCGCGTCTTGACTAAAAAATATACAAAATACACACGCATTGACTTGTGAGAATAGAATGAAGATTTTTTATTAGACCTATCATCCCCTGAACTGTCGACGTAATTCCTATTGTGACAACGAGGGCTTATCCTTATTCTTTGAAACAATTAAACTTCTCATCCACGTCGCGACTCGACTAAAAAATAAACAAAATATACACGCATTAACTTTGCAGAGTGAAATAAAGATTTTATGTTAGACCTATCACCCCCTGACCTATCGACGCGCCTCCTATTTTTATGACTAGGGCCCATCTCTATCTTTTTAAACAATGAAACTTCCCATCCACGTCACGTAGCGACTAAAAAAACACAAAATACACACGCATTAACTTGGGAGAATGGAATAAAGATTTTTGTTTAGACCTAACATCTCCTATTTAATCGGCTTATTCCTATTTTGACAACGAAGGCTTATCCCTATTTCTTGAAACAATTAAGCTTCTCATCTACGTCGCGACTCGACTAAAAGAAAAACAAAATCCACACGCATTAACTTGGCAGAGTGGAATAAATATTTTTTTTTAGGCCCACTATCCCCTGACCTATCGACGAGCCTCCTATTTTGATGGCTGGGGACTATCTCTATCTTTTTAAACAATGAAACTTCCCATCAACGTCGCGTATCGACTAAAAAGACACAAAATACACACGCACTAACTTGGGAGAATGGAATAAAGATTTTTTGTTAGGCCCGTTATCCCCTGACCTATCGACGAGCCTCCTATTTTGATGGCTAGGGCGTATTTCTATCTTTTTAAACAATGAAAATTTCCATCCACGTCGCGTATCGACTAGGAAGACACAAAATACACACGCTTCAATTAGGGAGAACGGAATAAAGATCTTTTGTTAGAACAATCATCTCCTCTTTCATCTGCTTATTTCTATTCTGACAACGAGGGCTTATCCCTATTTTTTGAAACAATCAAACTTCCTATCCACGTCGCGTATCGACTAAAAAGACACAAAATACACACGCATTAATTAGGGAGAATGGAATGAAGATTTTTGTTTAGACCCATCATCTCCTATTTCATAGCTTTATTCCTATTTTGGCAACGAAGGCTATATCTTTTGAAACAATTAAACTTTCCATCCACGTCACGTATCCACTAAAAAATACACACGCATTAACTTGGGAGAATGGAATAAAGATTTTTTTTAGGCCCACTATCCCTTGAACTATCGACGAGCCTCCTATTTTGATGGCTAGGGCCTATCTCTATCTTTTCAAACAATGAAACTTCCCATCCACGTCAAGTATCGACTAAAAAGACACAAAATACACACGCATTAACTTGGGAGAATGGAATAAAGATTTTTGTTTAGACCTAACATCTCCTATTTCATCGGCTTATTCCTATTTCGACAACGAAGGCTTATCCCTATTTCTTGAAACGAATATATTTCTCATCCACGTTGCGACTCGACTAATAGATAAATAAAATAAACACGCATTAACTTGTCAGAGTGAAATAAAGATTTTTTGTTAGGCCCACTATCCCCTGACCTATCGACGAGCCTCATATTTTGATGGCTGGGGACTATCTCTATCTTTCTAAACAATGAAAATTTCCATCCACGTCGCGACTCGACTAAAATATAAACAAAATAAACAGGCATTAACTTGGCAGAGTGGAATAAACATTTTTTGTTAGGCCTACTATCTCCTGACCTATCGACTTGCCTCCTATTTTCATGACTAGGGCCCATCTCTATCTTTTTAAACAATGAAACTTCCCAACCACGTCGCATATCGACTAAAAAGACACAAAATACACACGCATTAATTTGGAAGAATGGAGTAAAGATTTTTGTTTAGACCTATCATCTTCTATTTCTTCGGCTTATTCCTATTTTGGCAACGAAGGCTTGTCCCTATTTTTTGAAACAATTAAACTTCCCATCCACGTCACGGCTCGACTAAAAAATACACAAAATAGACGCGCACTGACTGTGGTATTTTCTGTTGCAAAATTTATCAATCACAGTATATTTCAACTGAATTATATTCAAATTCTTGTATTAAAATTCGAACTTTTAATTTGAACATTAATTTCTTGAAACGTACAAGAACTAGAACATGGCGTTAACTCAATCTGCTATTTAAGCTCATTTTTTTGTGCTTGTGAGCAACAAACTGTCCTCTCCTACAAGGAGCACCTTAGGGCCTTCTTGTTTGGCCTGATTCGATATAAAAACAATTTAGTTGTTTCTTCACTGTATCAATAAACAAATTTTTCCAAGCCCGTCCTCTTGGCAGTGGTTTCGCTTGATAGTAGATAGGGACAGTCTTGTAGCTCTAAATGGTGTTTCCACCTGGATTTGTTCTGTAATCCTTATTTCCATTCCCAATTTTTTCCTAATTTTTTCAAAAAGTAACAAGTTTGATCGACATTACCCTGACAATCGACCGCATTATTTCCGAAGAAAAGCATATCATGCAAGTAAATTTCCGATTCCAAACCCAGCGATCTTGAATGTGAAACAATCGGCTTCATAAGTTTTGTGAATGTAAATGGTGATGTACTCAAACAAAAAGGCATGCAAGTATATTCGTGAAAATTTCCTAAAAACTTCAATCTTAAATCTTTATATCTGTATAGGCAACCGGAATCAAATGATGTGCATCTTTCAGATCAAGGGTTGCCATATAATAGCCTGGTATTATTATTCTTCGAACCGTTCCATCATCTTCAAGTTTAAAATGCTCTGTTTTCAGAATTTTATTTAATTGCTCAAGGTTTAGGATTAAACGTGCCCCGCGGTACGCTTGTCTTTGCGATCCCCTGCTCTGTTTCTGGCCCCGTGTCGATGTTCTCTGCCCGCCGAACGTCGAGCCGGTCGGATAAGCCGGATTGGATTGACGTCTCGCTCGTTGTTGACGCGGCGGGTCCTGGGGGTTTTTTGCTTAAGTGTTTTGCGCCGATTCTCTTTTCATTTTGAGGACACCACTGGCCATAGTTAAAGTTTTTGCGACCTTAACTCGATCCTCTTAGTTGGAACCAAATAACCACTCGTCTACTTCCGTAGAACTGAGCGTCTCTTGCATGGATGCATCAATGTTTTCTAAAACCAGACTCCTTCGAATCGAAGATTCTTCAAACTGTAGATCGGAAAAAAATCAGAGTACACCACTTACGATTCCCAGCATCTGCAGTTTTTTTTTGCTTTTTAAAGTAAGGGCCAATGACGCTAAACACATAAAGCCTTTCAGACCAGCTGTAGTTCTTTGTTGCGTCTCCATAATGCGCAAATCTCTTTTAATTATTGCAGCTTCTGCCTCTTATAGAGCTGCTTTACCTTTGCATATACTTTGGGTGGATCTAAAAATTAGCCATTTTTGCGAAGAGGCAATTTGCTTATCAGAGCCTTTCTTTCATCAGTCGGCAGGCATTTATCAATAATTTCCTGATGACTCATGACCAATTCTGTGAGAGTTTCCGGTGCTAAAATTCTATGTGGATTTATTATCCCATCGATCACTTACAATTCTTGCACCAAAATAGAATTTTTGGTGCTTGAACCTTGACTTTCAGCAGCTTGTTCGGCGTTCTTTAGTTCCTCTATTTTGTCACCTAGAAATGATTCTTTTGTTGACTCTATCTGAGACTGGCCTTTATTTTGCGTATCATCATGAGCAAGTGATACATTTTTATCGGAAGACTGAACTACCTCTGGTAATTCTTGAGTCTGGTCGTTATTTATTGGGGCATACGATTCGCTTCCGAAAGAGTTCATATCGGAACTCCTATCACGCCGTGAGGGACAACTTCTACTTGTAGAGCAACTCCTTTCACGCATTTACTCTTCTTATACACACCGAAACGATCATCTTCATAGCGCTTTATTCTATCGCTCCGGCACGGGCGACTGTGACGTCTATTGATCGGAGAGGGCTATCTATCGAACTACTATATCGCCTAGACGACCTTCTTGAGCGACGACTCTTATGTCTCGCGAATTAATTATTTTCTTACCATATATCTGTATATATTATCACTCTATTTTCATACTCCTTACGTACTAGCAGTTGCAAACTGCTAGTACAGGCAGTATCACTTTAAAATTTATACTGATAGGTATTTGGGTCAGAGCAAGAAATAAAAAAGTAAAAATCATAAGAAGACAAAGACTTGCAAGCATTTGTCTCCAGAACACCATACGTGAATGATTCCATTGAATCACTTAACCTTTTTCATTCGCTTTTTCGTCCATTAACGGTAGCAGACCGTTCGGACTGGCTATGCTCTTTATCCCCTTTTCAACCATCAGTTGCATCAAACAAACGCCTTGCAAGACGTGGTTGATTATTTCCATATTTAACTACTTGGATAAAAGCTAAACAATGATTTAATATATTTTTACACGACACGTGGTAACCTAACCTAGGAATAATTTACTTCGTCTTTCCAATTTAAGTCTTCTATCTTGTAGTTCGCTTTCTAGACAACGTATTTTGCTTTTTATAATACGTGGAAAGGATAAGTTAACGCGAATAGTTAAGGCGAAGACAGGAATGCAAAGCGTAGGGCGGTGCGTTGAGACGAGGAAATGGTAGGAAGCTTTGAGTTAAGAGTGATATGTAGGAGGAAAGACGAAGTACTAAGTACAGGCGAGAAGCATATGTGTAGTACTTTTGCTCTAAATAGGTCAAGTTTTTTTATAGGTATCTGGTACCATTAGTTGAATATCCTGAAAAATATTGATTTTTTTTTAATGGAAATTAAGGCTACCTGATAATTATAATCATTTTGGAGCTGTTTAGGGTCCAAGAATACGGTTTAAAATCTTTTTTTAAATGTAGAAAAAATACAAATACAAAATAAAATAATACAAATACAAAATAGAAATTTATTTCTTCTCCAAATCGGAACCTTAGGTGGTGCGTGATCCAAAAAATAATACAAAATTATTATAGGGCACCCTGTAATGCATTCATACCGGAATACATGTATTTCTATTTCTGTTTATAGAATTGAGTTCGCAGGGCGGCCGAGTACATCCTGAGCCTCTTGAGATGCCTCTGCCTCAACCTCATCAGATTCGTTTTTCTGAGGGTCAGAATTATGATGATATTCGTTTTTACGTGAACCGTAATAATCAGAAGTGTCCAATACCATCAGGAATTCATGGAGTAGCAAGGCGTGGTGGTTTAATTTGTGGAATAGTCATACGTGGTCTTCTCCGTGTAGCACTTAATGAACAAGGCAATAGGTTTACAGTTCCAGGGACTGTTTATTACGGGAAACCATCGCATTTAACTCATGAACTGTCGATTAATTTCATCAGGTTTTAACTACGCACGTGATTCAAGCACAATAGAATATAAAACTGAAATTCATTATCGATTGTAATGCGAAGTGGGATCAGAAAGTTTAATTCAGTAGTACAATATAAAAAGTTGTCAACTATTTCTAGCCTTGCAATCCTGATTTTGATGAAAATCCATATTTTAGAATATCTTATCATATTATTATAATATTATTTATTACATTATATTATTATATATCATTATTTCTGATCTATATATGTGACCGGCTCCGAGAAAATGAGTCCAGTGATTAAAAAGCAAGATCTAGAGAAACAAATTGCATTCAGAAATATAAGATACAGCATACTGAAACCTTGACTGTTTCAGTCTGCTGAATTATATATTTTTAGGTATCAGACGCGTTTCTTCGGAGTAGCGGTAGGTCATATAAATGAAGCATTTTCACAAACGGAAGATTCGATTAGGTTAGAAGTCTCACAATCTCTACAGATTTTACCTCACCTCGACATAACCGAAGGAACTCAATGTAATCTGAATTTAAGAATATTCATTATGCATATCAGATGTATAGCTCAAATCTGGCTTAGCAATAAATTCAATGCAAAAACTATTTTATTTTTGTTATACCATTAAGTGTATTGGATGCATGAAGAGTAGAATTTGTGTGTGGTAAGCGCTTCTGCTATTCCACCACTGACTTATAATCTCTTCTAAGATTAACATATGTATGTAGAAGATAGAAAGGTGAATTAGCAAAAAATTTGATAATGGAAGAAGTAAGTTTGTTGTTTGTTTGTGTTTGATGTTATGGTTGCTTAACAGCAAGGCCTACTTATTTTTCCGATTTTCTAGTTTCCTGCTTAAACGTCCATGAAAAAAGGAAGGCCTCTCATATTTCAAGGCTTCAATAATATGATTTTACAATCGTAAGACAATAAAACTAGAACATCAAATGAACAGTAAGTTTTTTGTTTCTTTGAATGGGACTTTTATCATTACAAGAATAGTTTAGTAAGATATCTGACTTGAAGAAAGAGAAATAAAAATGAGAAGTTATAGTTGGTTTATGAGCCATCATTATCCCTCTGACTACATTGTCTTGAATTGAAAATGTCAAGGCAAATATTTCTCCTATTAATGTTCCCTAAATATTGCGATATTGCTAGTTGAACTTTCAAGGTCTATGTCTTCTCTAGCCGGACCTTCTGTTTCTTAATAACATGGATATAACCTTGAACAAATCAAACGTTTTCGGCTTATTTCGTCATGAATCCATACCGCCTATTCCAACTTCGAATATATACTTTTCCTGTCGGTAAAGAAATTCGATCGGAAAAAAACGTTACGCCTTTTTTCCTATGGCATTTGAAGAACAAACTGTATTGACAGCAGGAAATGGTGACATCTATGCAATTTTGGTGAAAGTTAAAGCTTTCGAAGGAATATATGAACCTCATAGACGCGGTGGAAAACGGGCAAAAATGAACATGGACAGCGGCAGAGTGATCAGGATGACCACAGATGAAGTCGGGGAATATCCAGTAGGACCCCATCACCCAATCTCGAAGTTTTTCAAAATAAATTTAATAATAGCAACTGAATAGTTTGCACAGGGTCAAGATCAATTAAATTTTCTCTCATTACAATAAATTTTATTTGCTGTGCCTAAATCGAGAGTGGAATAAATATAAAATGAAGCTTTTTGCGAAATCTATTTTATCAGCGTGTGGTCGAAGGAATAAAATTTCCTCAATTATAATTCACGAAACATAAAAGAAAAATAAATCTATTCAGGAATTCAATTTTCAAGATTTTATGAATGTGCTTGCAGCTTCGAACATCTTGAAAGCTCTTGGAGAGTAATAGAAATTTATGGAAGTTTCAAAGCTTTTCAAGTATTATTCAGGGTTGTGGATTCTCATTCTAATCACATTTCTGAAGTAGTGAACGGCCTTTTCCCAACTTGAAGATCAAAATGCAGAAGGCTGGTGTTCTCCTCAGTATACAACACAAACCGATCATGACTCCTTTGGTTCTGTCTTTGTCTTCATACTTTCCTTTGAATGACCAAAGTTTGGTGGGACTGATGTTATGAATGGACACACCACCTTATGATCATTGAACTGCTTAGTTTAGACATGATTTTATTCTTATTGTTTTATGTCAAGCATACGTTGAGAACCCCGGCAATCTGCGATTGTCGACGGAACTTCGTTCAAATTTTCTCTCGAAAATTTGAAGGATGGCCTAC
>JAUMHM010072673.1:0-14000 GCA_032362435.1 Melikaiella ostensackeni
TCATTGAGCTACCATTTTTTCTTCACTTACTTTTTGAACGTCAAAGGCAGAGGACTCGAATTTTCTCGCCGATAGTAATTACAGAGCGACTAGCCTACTAAGTATCGTTGGCAAAATATTTACCAAAATACTCATTGAGAAGGTCATGGGAATACCCAAGGAAAGGACCTGGGAAGTCCAATGTGGATTTACGCCATGGAGATCATGTGCGGATCAGATATTTAGCTTGAGACAGATCACAGAGGAAAGTTTAAGATTAAACAAAAGAGTTTCCTGTGCATTTGTTGATCTGCAAAAAGCTTTCAACAAGGTGAATATATTTAAGCTTTAGAAAGTCCTGAAAAAGTATAGAGTGAATGGTGGGCTTCTAATAGCAATGAAAGCAATATATAATGGTAGTGAAGCGAGTTTAAGAGAAAATTGACATCTAAGCGATTGGTTAGATATTAAGCAGGGCGTTAGGCAAGGCTGCGTTATGTCCTCCTCGATGTTCAATATATATATATGGACAAATGTCTAAGAATGGCTCTGTTAGACGAAAAAGGTGTTGATCTCGGGACAATAAAAGTACGTGGACTGGCGTTCGCAGATGATAAGATTGTTACGGCAGAATCAGTCGGCGATTTGCAGAGAATGATGAGCAGACTGGATACCAGCATGAAGAGTATGAGTGTTAAGATTAACATGAGTAAAGCAAAAATTATCGTGCTCGAAAGAAAAGGTGAGAAAACAGTATGCAACATTGCCTTAAACGAGAAGAAGATAGAACAAATCTTGGGTCTTTATTTACTGCTGACGGAAAGATAGATGCAGAGATATCTACACGTATAAGCGAGGAAAAAAAGATTATCAGCAGTATATTATGTAGTATATTTATGCAGTGTATTTATGTATTATGTATTTATGTTTATGCAGTATATTTATGTAATAAAGATTAATAACTATTTTGATATTCTTTCATCCAAAAACGCTTAGCATTGAATTCCCAAGAACGTCTCAGGACTGGATTTTTTACTTTCTTCCTGGAAATCTGGACGCAACAGTAGAATTATGCGAATCGTTTTGAAACTATTTCGGTTTGGTTTTGTGAGGAGAAGATATGGTCTGGGGGTAAAAAAAAATTGAATAATTTTTAATAAACTAATTATTTGGTGAAATTGAAAAAATCAACAATATCATATCCCGAGAAAACTACTGTCTTCCATTCACATAAAAAATTTAAATTATAGGATTTGATAGAAAGTGACACATTCTATAACACCTTGTACGCTACTTATTTGAAATTATCCTGCTAAGAGAGAAGAATCATTCAAATATACCAAAATGTCACTCGATCACATGTCCCCGACTACATTTTTCCAAAGTTGAATGCGTTCACTTCTTTGCTTATTACACATATAACATTATTTTAATGTGTATATTTTTCCGTAATGAAACAGGCAATTAGAAAATGAAGTTTATAATAAGTTTAGTACTTATAACTGTATTGAATGTCCTCACAGCTGAATATCACCCTCTGACACGACAGTTTTTGAAGATTTTTTTAACGAAAAAATTGGCTTTTTAAATTTAAATTTACTGACAAATGAACATTCTCGAAAGGATTTTTGAAATAAAAATTTAATCTGTCAAATAAATGCTACAAAGAATATAAGAAAGATAATTGCGTCGTTTATTAGACCGGTAATGTTGTAGGTGTCGCCCTGTCACACAAATTTTCTCACACTTACCTTTACAGAGTTCTTATAAGCATTGAAACACAAATTTTCTTATTTAACATTTAAAAAATTAATTAAAAATCGAGGTACCCTCCTTGATGTCGGTTATCACTATGTTTAACATAATTAGGATTAGGACTAATGGAAAAAAATCTTTTACTTGAATGCAAAATACCTGCCCCAAAAAAAAAGTTTCGAAGCGAATTGTAATCATTTTTTTTATTTTCACCCTTATAATAATTGTAACTGTTCATCTAGCGATAAGTCAATACTAGTTATTGTCAATATTAATAGTGAATATTAAGAATTTAACTTAGGAAAATAATATTTTTATGTCAAATACCACAGACAATATTTGTTTTTTTCATAACCATAAACTTGTATAATGTATATTTAATCAATGAGGACCGCTCACTAACTTTTACTATTAATTAAACCTATCTTTAATCTTTCAAAAATTGAATTTCGGCATTTTATATTATTAATACCAAAGGATTGACATAATGTTTTCTACACGAAAAAGTAACTTTTTAGAATTATTTTATCTTCAAACAGATAGTTCCTAAAACCTAAACCAGATTGAGTTTCGTTGTCCTATGAATATTACGTTATAAATATTGGTACCACTGCATATAGTGATACATGTCAAGACAATAGTCTCTCAAACATTGCGCGCTATTTCTCGAATCCTTCTTTAATTTTTATTTGCATATTAAGGTATATTCAGCATAAATTCATACTTGGAGCTGTCCATACGAAGGACACACACAAGCCCATTGAAGATGCTCCAACTTCACCTCGACCAACTGAATGCGTGTGAAAGTGTCTAACCTATCGGACCTCTTTGTTCTTCCATGCTTTCCGCGCTCTGCTTCATAAACGAAATGACAAAAAATTCTTAAATTTTTACGGAACCTCTGTATCGCACCCTCCTATCTTTTCTCGCCGTTTCAAAAAAATAATAAGAAAAGTTTAACCGCTAAGGTAAACTGTGTAGCATTTTCGATGCCCTAGGATAGGGCTTACGTGCATAAGGTGCTAATTTCAATTTCAATTATCTCAACTTTGGAATAGTCAACTCCTCTCTCATCGCACAGACGATTAAATAGCACTTTGATGAATCTATATTTCAAATTTGAAAAAAATTTCTAAGAGAATTACTTTATGATGATAATACCTTAAAAGTTTCGTCGAAAATCTTAACATATTTTGACTTTAGAAAAACAAGGCTGGCTACCCGGCCAGAGAGTAGTTCCGGTCACATATGGTTTTGAATAAATGGTACTCTCTATTGTGATAAGTCAACATTTTTTCTTGTATGATTGTCCCAAAATGAAGGTATAGATTCATATCTTCCGTAGGCTTAAAAGAAAATCTATTTTATAAAGATTTTGCGAAAACGTTTGGGTTATATGATCTATAATTTTTATTTAATTATTTTACGCATTTCCGTAGTTATTGTGATTTTTCTTGTGCAGTGTCCGGAGTTATACGACACTATTTTTTAACAACCTATTTCAGACCTAATTTCAATCGCTTAGTTTTCTTCTGAAACAAGCTTATTTCTTATACAATCTATTTGTAGGTTGTTGGTAGAAGCGCTGACGTTAAACCCAAACTTCAATATCAATATTTTGGTCACCATCAGCCAAGTTATTAACGAAGAAGCTTGAGTGGCCGGTACTACCCGACTCCCCCATACTGATCGTTTTCCTGTATCAAATTGAATTATATCTCATAATTCAGGTGCAGGTGGGTGAACTGTCAATTCAAAGAAAGGTCAAGAATCTTGCACAACTATCGCACATGTGAACCCAAGATCTTTATTCGTCTCGGTCGATTCTCGCTTGTCTCGCTTACATGCATTCCTAGTACAGCGGTAAAAAATCTCTTTCTTGGGCGAGAAATAAAATTATTTTTGTGCTGTGAAACTTGTTTGTTCAAACTAGCTCAAACTGTCTAATTCTTATTTTTATAGTTACGCTTAACTCTGAAAGATTTACAGGGGTGAAAAAAATTCACAATTTGTTCCAAATTTCGGAGAATACAAGAGCATTACATGGCATTCTATAGGTTATGTGTACTAATTCTTTTCGTTATTTTCCACACATTTGATCAGATACTTTATAAATTCTCTATTTCGCAATCAAAACTTATTCAAGCAGTTATTTGGAACTTCCGTGAAGTTGATTTTTATAGTGGTTCATATGGATCAAAAATATTGTAAGATAATTGATTAAGGGACACGTTTTTCGAAATATTTTTCACTTCTCAAGCTAGAGTTATTCAGTTTCACTATACTGATATGTATGAAATTAGATACGATTTTAGCAATAAATAAATGAAAAAGAAAAGAGAGAGAGAACAACATATTTACGAGGTGATTGTTTCATAATTTTGTGAATTTCGTTTTTGGGTACATCTGACTGCTGCTGCTCATCGCTTTATATTATAATTCACCTCATTTTTTCAATGCGGTCCATCTCTTGGTGAATACAAGTTACTTTTAGGTCAACGTGTTTTGAGTGTCGTAACGTCAGCGACGGATTTTTTTTTGTTTTGGTTTTATGACTTATCAAAAAGAATAGGTGTTAAGCATTCACGAAAAATTTTCCCTTTAACATATTGCATTTGTATGGATTATAGAATTTATAACTTCCGAGTATAAATAACTATGAGAATGACGTGTGAGTTTGGCTTGTTGAACGCTAATAGTATCATTGAGTCTAGGCTTAAATTAGAAGGTATATTTTTTAATTGTCTTATCTATCTCAATTAGAGGCTAAATGAAGAACCTGAGGTATTTAAAACATGATGTCAACTTAGAAAACGCTAATGTAATTGTAAAATGCGAGACGGATAGCAAATTTGTAAAATCCATTTTTTTCCCTTTCTGTGATCTTCTTTCATACATATATTCTCTCTTTTTTGTGGATTTAAGGTGATTAGTAATAAATCTATAATCTTCCTAGATTCAAGGAGACAGACATTTGTAATGGAAAAATTGTATCCTCGCATAATCTGCAGAGCTGAATATTTGTGTTATCAGCTAAAACTCTTAGATATTTTCATGGGTATGTTGTATGTCTTCTCCTAATTTTCGTGCGACGGTTCTTGATCGAATGTATTAATTAAAAGCCCACATGACATACGTGAGAGAGAATGAATTGGTTGATTGAAGTATGGTATGTTCCAACGGTCAAACCGCTGGTTACACTAGCTCATTTCCGCGAAATCAACGGAAATCAACGAAATCAGCTGAATCTTTCTTTACTCAAAATTGATCTGATCAAATGGTTGTTGTCCAAGATATTGATAAGTATGCCCTGTCCCAACGCAGCGGTGCGACCGTTGATACTCAAATTCCTTTGGGTGAAAAGGAATAATCCTTTGAACCAAGTAACTCGTGCTTATTTTGTGCTCACTCTCTGAACGTGTATGCAAATTGTTCCAGCAGAAGATAACACGGGTATATAAGGGTCGTGCATATGGCAAGTGACTGGGTGTTTTCGATTGATTTTTTTGTGTTAAACATGAGTCTGGCCTCGAAAGTTGTCCATCACGCAAAGTTTTTGAGAAAATGGGGGTTGAAACCCCCAAAAAAGGCGTTCTTAGCCACTTTTGGATAACTGAGGGTACCAAACCCGAAGTCATAGAAACTTCCAAAGTATCTCAAATTGAAGGTTGTCAATTCCCCTTTCGACCTTAATAAACGAAAATCGATCACATTTGAGCTTGAAGGCCTGTGTGTGTGCTTTTGAACGTAGTGGTATCAGTGGTTGCGCACGCATCACGTGTGTACAATTGGCCGTATTTCTGAGTATCAGAGAACATGAAATTCATCCGTTTTCAGTTATGAATTTGATTCTGGTTCAAATCCAAAGACACTCCGAACACTCCGTGACGGAATGTACGTACATTGCACCCTTAGCAATCAAGCCTTATGTCGATTAATGTGCCTTCATTTTTTTGTGATGATTACAATTTTTGAAGAGTTCCCAGTGAAAAACTGGGATGGAGGTGATCTGTAGAAGCACCACCAAATAACAACCCTTGAGTCGAATAGTTCACCTCATCTCAGTTTTTGAAGTAAAGAAATAAAACGAATGGTATTAGCTCACACTTCATATACGGATCAACAACAGAAACATCGTTCACCTCCCCTTGAATTAATTAACTCATAAAGCATCCCTTCGAAACAACCTTTGAGTCAATCAATTCACCCTATCTCAGTTTATGGTAGTGAGAAAATATTTGTTAAAGAAGCAGGCATTTGCAACTAAACTCTACTCTGCGATCATTCGTTATCCAAAATGTCTGGTTCGTCAGTCGACTGTTCTTTTATTTTTCTTACTACCATAAAATGAGATAGGTTAAATTAATTGATTCAAGGGCTGTTCTAAAGGGATGCTTTATGGGTTAATTAATTTAAGGGGAGGTAAACGATGTTTCTATCGTTAATCTGTATATGAATTGTGAGCTGATACCATTCGTTTTATTGTTTGACTTCAAAAACTGAGATGAGGTCAAGTAATCTACTTAAGGGTTGTTTTTATAGAGTGCAATGTATATATATCCATCCGGGGGTTGTTTGGTGGTGCCTCTACAGACCACCTCCATCCCATATTTTCACTAGGTACTCCTCAAAAATTGTGAACATCACAAAAAAAGTAAGGGTACATTAATCAACATAAGGGTTGATAGTTGAGAGTGCATGTGCATATATTCCATCACGGAGTGTTCGGGGTGTCTTTGGATTTGAACCAGAATCAAATTTATAACTGAGAACGGTTAAGTTCCATCTTCTCTAATAGTCAGAAATACGGCCAAGTGTATCCACTTGGTGCGTGCGCAACCACTGATACCACTACGTTCAAAAGCACACAGGGATTCAAGCTCAAAAGCGATCAAATTTTGGTTCATTGGGATCGAAAGGGGAATTAACAAGCTTCAATTTGAGACGTGTTGGAAGATTCTATGACTCAGGGTTTGGTATCCACGGTTATCCAAATGTCGCCAAAAACGCCTTTTTTGAGGATTTCAACCCCCATTTTCTCAAAAACTTCATCTGATGGACAGCTTTTGTGCCCAGATTGGTGTTCAGCGCAAAAAAATCCTTCGAAAACACCTGGTCACTTCACATACGCACGACCAAGAGTTGAAATTTGCAGACCAGTGTAATACGTAGGTATGTCTTTTCCCAAAAATCAAACCGTTAATAGACAGATTCTTTTCAGATGAAATGCAATCATGTTTGGATCAGGTGGACTTGTCAAATCAGGAATATCGAAAACAGCGTCTCTGCACGGTGATTGTATAATGCTCAATCTCTCAACTTCTAAGCAAATTTTGGTAGAAGAGGATAAAAAATATGCCTTGTAGGATTGGTAAGCAGATACCTTCAGAGTTATACAATGAAATGTGGATTCAACTGACGATTGTTTTGGGCACTTTTTCGCTTTCTATCTTCATTTTTAGACCAATTATTATCACCAGAGGAAATATTAAATATATTTTTTTCTGTATGGCCCAAACATTGGTAGACAAGTTATTTTTGAGCGAAACAGAATTATGGTTAGATCCAATTATCTCGCGAAGTTAAGTTAATAGAAAATAATGTCTATACAACCTGATTATTTTATATTCTAATTTCATGTTCCATGTAATGGTCTGCTGCTGAACAGAATGATAATAAATACGAGCTGTCCTAATGATCTAGCCGTTGGTAGACAAGTCACTTCGAGTCGAATGAAAGTAAAGTGAGAAAAAAGATAACAACTAGGCAAGCCGGTTATTTTCATGTCTTCTCTCGTGTATTTTGGACCTGCGATTAAACAATTCTTGGACATAAGAGTATTCTGTCAGATACAAAAGACTCATGTTTCGGTTCGACTGACGAGTCAAATGAATCAATGAGAAGGTAACGTCTGTGTAAGGCGATTGTCTTTATGTTTTATCTAATAACGTGTAGTCGCTACCAAATCAGAATGAAAATAAATAAATAGAAATAAAGTTAATCAATGAATGTTTCAGGTAGCATTTACTCATCTTTAATTCTATTTGACTAATAAAATCAAGATAAATGAGAACAGCGTCTCTACAAAATGACTGTTTAATGTTGTCTCTTAATTTTTACTGAAACGATTGCTGCGGATGATTGTAAAAAGTTTGTGTTGCCCAACGATCTAAATGTGTTTTTTCTTCAGACAAGTTACTTTTAGATATGGTAAACTCAAGTTTTGCCGCAACTTATTCATGGAATGAAACAAAGAAGAATAGCGTCTCTACAAGGCTACTGTTTGTGTATTTATCAACTTTTATACAAATGCTTGATCCTGAAGATCTTAATAAATATGATTTGTTCCACTGATTCAAACATCGTTGCACAAGTTTTCCTGGACATGCACAATTTATTCAATCAAGTACGATTTGAGACTTATTTTAAGTTCTTCATGAGTCAACTAACACCAAGCTACAATTATTGTAGCAGATAATGACCCTGGTAACAGGAACTCTCCAAGGATAATTTAAATTAGGCAAGCAGTATTGGAAACTGCAAGCGTGATGATATAATATTTAATTAGAAATACTCAAGAGGTCAAATGTATTTAAGCTCGAGCGAGTGGTCCCATTTTAAGAATTGTTGTTCAGCAATCTTAACGAACATTCTCGAGATAGAATGTATTAAGAAATTTTGGTAAGGGACCCTAAATTCGTTTTGGTCTTGGATTGCTAAGGGCTGTAGTTTTAGTCATTTTAAAAAAATTACAAGAAGTGAATAGTATGGTCTATATACGTTGGCATATGAATGTCCGAATTCAAAATTTCTAGGAAAGAGTATCTCCTACACAGGTTTTGCAAACTTACTTGCGTGAGGCTTGGTATTCAGCATATTTTATTATTCGAACAGCTAATAGGAATTGTTCTTACGGTTTATATCCATCTTAGGAGTGATTTGCTAGATTTGATCCCTGGTATAATAATTACCAGTCTCAAATCAGCAATAATACCTGTAAGTAGCAGGAATGGAATTCATAGCGATGCAACTCTCAAAATGAATGAGACATAGTAAGTCCTAGTTCTTATATTATTAAAAAAAAAAATAGTTAGACAACGTGCTGATTTTCAATTTGGTCAGATCAATGTAAATATAGTTTAATTCAATACAAAATGAGTCTTTCTTTTATGACTTTGCAGCACCATTGCGTAACTGACTTTGAACAGCTACATGTTAATTTCGAAAGAAGAAGAGCAAAATACAATTATATGAATGAACGAACTGTAAGTAAACTTAATTAAGTAAAAAGTAAAGTAAGGTTTAAGTAAGTAAAAATGTAAACGAACCTGTAAGTGAAGTTCTATCATAATTATATGAAACGCCTCTTCTGAAGAGATTGATTCCACCCGTGGCTTAAGTGTCATCATTCTTTATAAATAGAATCCCTTATAAAACTCTTACGGCAATACTTCAAAATAATAAGTTAGGATTAGGTCGCCGTGTGGCAGGAAGAGAAGGCAGGGCCAGATATAGAATATCTTAACTTTGAAAAATGTGGTAGGTCTACCGGTACACCGATGCGGGTACAACATGTTAATCTTTTCAAAAAAGGCGCTTCATACAAATATTATAAAACTTCACTTACTAAGGCTGTTGGAGCTGGGAAAAAAAAATGTCGAAAACTGTGGGGTTGCTTAACTTACCACTGACCATTTTACTCTGAAGATTAAGGTATTAAAAGGGCACTTTGCAAACTTTTCTGCAGCATGAAAGGGGGTTCACTTTTGCGAAAATTGGGCCTACCCACTGGCTCTCACATGGAAACTAACTCCCCACCAACAAGCTTATTTCTAAATAATTTTCCGAGGACAGTACCGGCACTGCAAATGCACTCGTGGAAAGGATCATTCGTTTATTTTCACTGCATTTCCTATTTAGCACGTTTTACAAACAAGTTTGTAAATTTTTATATAATACTCTTAATTGTAACAAATAAGCAAGTACCTACATAACCGACATTTACTTTTTTCAAACTCGTGTCCACATGAAATGAGATATCGAGTTTTAAGTTTTGGGAAGGAAATAGAAGGCACTCGAGAAGTTTTTCTTCTATCTGCAACGTGTGCAACGTATTTGTGTTAACAAAACAAAAATTGTTTTGCATACATTTTTGATTTGTAATTATGAACATTCATGACCTGTTAGAACATCCTAAGTACCTTTTATTTACTTTCCTGAACTTTCAAATTGATGCCTCATTTCGTGTACTCGTAGACATGAGCGTCTTCGTAAGTCGGTAATGTAAATATTTACAACTGACTTATGCACTGAAAATGTTACATTTTCAAATCCTGAATGATTTCAAGTAATTGAGTTCATCTTTCTATTTAAATAACGGCTTTAAAACCTGCAATTTCACATAAAATGAGATATCGGCTTTCAAGTATCGGGAAGAAAACAGAGGGCACTTAGGGAGTTTTAGTTTTATCTGGTGCAACCTGTTTGTATTTACAAACCAAAACAAAATCTCAACAACGCTAAAGAGTAGCATACTGGGATCCTGAAAAAGTATAATGACTTTAGAATTCATGGACATGCTGCTTGGTTACCCGCGCTCGATAAAGGTGTTTAAAAATTAATTTTTCTGTAGAGTTTTCAAATTTTTTCTAGTTTAAATTTCTTTCGCATGCCTGGAGGTCAAAAAAGTATTTTCATTTTTTGCGGATTTGAATCATTCACTTTCTAAAAGATAATTCCTATTTGATTCACCCCTGTTTTCAAAAAAATTTCTCAACACCTGTGTAAATAGGAGAAAAATTTTTTGGGTGCTTGACAACCTTCCAGTGACAAAAATGCGCTAGGAAAAAAAATCGCTAAGAGCCAGGAATAAAAGTTGTGAATACAGTGAATTAATAAAAAATTTATTTTGGTATTTGATGAAATATCTTTATAACTTGTGGTTTCAACATTTTTTGAGAATGTGTGGGCTTACTGGCATAGAAATACACTAGGAAAAAAATTGACAAGACTCAGGAGTCGAAATTAGAATTATAGAAAATTTAGGATTTGGTTAGCAAATGCCAAATATTGAAAATCAGCTGTAATTCTAAT
The DNA here is from genome assembly GCA_032362435.1 of Melikaiella ostensackeni. Taxonomy (NCBI): domain Eukaryota; kingdom Metazoa; phylum Arthropoda; class Insecta; order Hymenoptera; family Cynipidae; genus Melikaiella; species Melikaiella ostensackeni. Next base: position 10,828 of record JAUMHM010072673.1, read on the forward strand.
TTCAACTCCTGGGTATTATCGATTTTTTTGCTAGTGTTTTTTGTGCTAAGAAATCCCACATATGCTCAGAAAAATGTTTAAACATCAAGTTCTAAAGATAATTTTATTAAATACCAGAATTTTTTTTAAATTTGTTATATTTCCAATTTTTATTGCTGGGTCTGGGCGTTTTTATTCCTAGTGCATTTATGTCACTGAAAAGTTGACAAGTACCCGAGAAAATTCTTCTCTTATTGACACAGGTGTTAGGAATTTTTCCGAAAGCAGGGGTGAATTAAATAGGTATTATCTCTTAGAAAATGATTGATGAAAATTCGCAAAAAAATGGGGAAGATTTTTTTGACCTCCAGGAATGCAAAAAAAGTTGAAACACAAGAAAATTTAGAAACTCTGCAAGCAAGAAATGTTTCAAACATTTTTATTGAGCGCGTGGAAACAAGCAGCATATACATGGATTCTAAATCAGTTATACTTTTTCAGGATCCTAATACGCTACTTTTTAGCGTTATTGAGAATTCGAATTCCACAATCTTTCATTTTCGACCCACCCTACTGGTCATAAATGCTTATAATTACAAAGTAAAATGTATGAAAAATAATTTTCGTTTTTGTTAGTGAATACAAACAGGTTGCACAAGATGAAACTAAAACTTCCTGAGTGCCTTCTATTTCCTTTTTAATACCTGAATTCCAACCGGTCATGAAGGTTTATAAATACAAATCAAAAATGTATAAAAAAAATTTTTGTTTCGCTAATAGAAACACATTGCACCAGATAAAACTAAAACTTCTTGAGTGTCTTCTGCTTCCTTCTAAAAACTTAGAACTCGACATCTCAATTCACGTGGACACGAGTTTAAAAAAGGTAAATGTCGGTAATGTAGGTACTGGCTTAATTGTACTATTATATAAAAATTTACAAACTTGTTTGTTACTAAATTTGAAGCCTTCTTCGTAGAATGATTTTCATTGTAATTGATTTGTATACTATCTGCGTTATCTGTCGGAACTGTTGATAATTTCTTATAATTACAGGTGTATTATATGATGAATTAATGAACTGTTTTGATCCAGATTTAATTGCTGTTTACCATCCCCTGCTAAGTCCAAATCTGAGAATAAGAAATCTTTGCGAATAAGGGTCGCTAATTTTTAATGGTTTGTAGATTTTCGTATTCTCGATGTGAAATTCGAATACCCCCTTCAACATATATAAAATCATAATTTTCTCTCAATTAATTTCAATGTTTTGTGTTTTCCTTTGATGAATGAACTAGACTTTAGGAATGCGAGCAATATTATTGTTCGACAAAGCGAGAACATAAATATCAAAGTAAATAGTTTTAGTAAATGTTCAACAGTGAGAATTCAGGGCGACATTCTCTTAGCATTTGTACACTTTTCCTCTCCGGAGTCTACATTTATTCCAAGAAGGAATTAATTAGTCATCCGAATGACAATTGTACAATGCAGTTGTATTCTTCAATCATTCGGTCTTGTGAATAAATAGAAAGAAATTTAAGATCGCAACCTGCATTTTTTAGTCAAATTTAAAATTTACGCCAAGGACAAGTCATACACAGGGGTTATTTTCTCTAGAGTATTTGTGCCCCCACGTGTTTGATCGTATTTATAGGTATTTTTTGCGATTTTGGCATGGGATCCGCTTTTCACATGCTAAATAGGAAATTCAGTGAAAATAAACGAATGATCCTTCCGACAAGTATATCTGCAGTGCCGGTCCTATCTTCGAAAAATTATTTAGAAATAAGCTTATTGGTGGGAAGTTAGTTACCATGTAACAGCGTGGTCGGTCCTCTCTCCACTTAATGTCATATGCATATTTTTCCACTCTCACTTCTTACCAGATATTTTCTCTTTTTTGAACAACCATATTCTACGCCCAACTGTTGCAAAACGAGCCGCCTACCGGGTTGCAGAAAAGTTTGCAAAGAGCCTCTTCAAACCCTTGATCTTTAGAGTAAAATGCTTAGTGGTGATTTGAGCGACCCCTCAGTTTTCGACATGTTTTTTTACCCCGCTCCAACAGCCTCAATCATATAATTATCTATAATCAGTCGACTCCCTCACTTTCGCCAAAATAAAAATAACTTATCTTAATATTGTTAAAAGCCCTCAAAAGAATTCTCGTAACGTCTCAATTCTTCGAGATACAACTCAATTTTTCAGTAATCTGAATCGATATACTGTAACTTTCCTTATAATCAAAATGGTCGGACACAACCGTACTTTAGAAATCGTTAACCTCGCTAACCAAGAATGAGGTTTACAACATCGCTCTGAACCTTGCAGTTTATCGAGAATTCGATAATCGCTGTTTCCTAACCTTTCGTCCAATCTAATGCTACCACGTTGGCCACGTGATCAAGTACAATTTATCTCGAAAGTCAGAAAGCTCGTCGTTATTCGGAAATGCACCCGGAGCAACAGTTACTTTCTAATAATTAGCAGCTCTTATCATTAAACATTTTGCTCTCATTAGGCACTAATTATAACAATAATTCGTATTGGTACAGAGCACTGTGTGGAGTACGAATTCCTAGCGTGGGCGATCTCCGGCTAGTAGCGGTGGCGCAAATAATTAGATAAGGCAAGAGTTCTGGCCCCATTTGAAATTAACAAGCTAGATTCCCCGCTATCTTTTAGAATTCTCCTGGGTTATTTGCCGTTCGCATCAGTTCAGGTATAATATCAAGCCAAGTTAAATCAATTCGTGGAATGCATGGTCAGCGAGTATTCACGCGCATTATTTGAAATAATATATCCTGGGTAATTAGACTAATTTATGTAGCGGGCGTAAAACATGTTACAAATTATGGCTTTACTTCAGATTTTCATATACTATATGTACAATTCCTCAAAAAACAAATAATGCATTGATTCAGTATCATGTTCGCCATTTTTATATTCTACAAGATATGTAGGTACATTCGAACCCCCATAAAAGCCCGTCGGGTTTACGCATTCCTAGAAGTGCTGGCCGACTGCTGGCCCCCGAAGTTTCTCAGCGGTCGGGGCGAGAGACGGTGCTCAACCAAGCGTGAAATGCCAGCAGCGTATAGATAAAGGCGCAGAGCGCGTGTACTCAGGTTCGAACTCACGTTTGGAGATGGCGTAATATTAGGAAATGGTTCACACGTCCCTGACTGTTT
>JAUMHM010072683.1:3295-14000 GCA_032362435.1 Melikaiella ostensackeni
CCCCCCCCCCCCCCCCCTTGAGCGTCCATTGACAATCTGCACTAAAGGTCTTCGCTCGGTCGGTCAGAGACGTATTAGATATCGTGACTCTCTGCGCATATACTTTTGTACGAGCCGAATTCAAAGATTATATAGTATATGCGGCTCTGAGTATTTACATTTTTAAAAGGCTCCGAACTTTGGCCAACCAGACCCGAAACTGGTCAAAGACTGGCATACGAGTGTACTTCAAATTGTCTTTAAGATGTAAATCGGACCCATATTGAAAAAATGCGTTTACTCGAAAAATTGACTTAAATTGAATTTAAAAATACCCATAACCTTAATCTAAGTATAAAGCACAAAATAAATTTTTCCCAGGGCGAATCTCAGATACTGGGCTGATCGCAGGTAACAGATAGCGAATGCCCTGAGTGGAGTATCGTTTCATTGAAACTGTATATTTATATAACTTTTTAATTATAAAAACGAGACAATGAAATTACTCCTATTTCAATATCAATTCATATTATAAATTGTAATAATATACATTTATTGAAATGATACATTTCTCAGCGTAGCTGTGAATGAAGAATAATGCAAAATAAGGAATAAATATTAAAATAATGATGAAAAATAAAATTTATACTTTACTTTGCAATATCTGAATAAGCATTCTCGGACCGAGGTACAAAAATTATTATATTATACGCTTAATATAATAGAGATAAACATATGCAATATAGAAAATTTTGCGTTTTGGATATATGTTAATTGAGTGCGAAGAACGAGACGCGTGATGAGAATGTATTCGCTAAAGCCGAAGAAGCTTTAAAAAAAAGAATCCACAATCACCAAATTACAGTAGACGATGGTTTGACCTTTAATTTTCAAAGGTCAATGCACAATGTGAGGTAAATATATTAGCGAACGCGAAGAACGAGATCTGATAGATGTGCGCCCTAGGCGCGCTCAAACTTGTGATCGAAGCGAGCTGCGCGTGATGAGAATATGCCTGCGGAGCGGTCAGATTTTTTTTGTTTATAATTACAGTTTGAACAAAATTTCATGTAAATGTGAACAGTAACTTCAATCGCTTTTCATTAACTGATTCTTCGAATACGTTAGATAATCCCGTTGTAGGTGGCGAAAGAAGAATCGATATGCGCGACATTATATCCGTAATTAGGAAACTAAAGAACGATAAGGCTGCTGATGTAGATGGTATCACCGCTAGAATGCTCAAGAGCGGTGGCTAATGTTTGTTTATGTGGCTGAGCGAATTTGCGAATATGTGTACTGAGATCGGTGAAGTTCCAAGTGATTGGAGGAAGGCTATTATCGTTCCACTCTACAAGGGAAAGAGTGATTAAGGTGACTGAACTAATTATAGAGCGATTAACCTACTGAGTACCGTTAGCAGAATATTTACGAAAATACCTATTGGTAAGCTCATAGGAATAACAAAAGAAAGGATCTCGGAAGTCCAATGTGGATTCATGCCAGGGAGATCATGAGCGGATAAGATATTTAGCTTGAGACAGATTATAGAAAAAAGTTTGAAGTGAACAAAAGAAGTTTTCTGTTTCGTTCATCCAGGAAAAGCTTTAGATAAGGTGGATAGAACTAAACTTTTGGTAGTCCTACAAGGGTATTAAGTGAATGATTGGCTTCCAAACGCAATAAATACAATATATAATGGTAGTAAAGCGAATGTCAGAGTGAATGGACAACTGAGCGATTGATTGGATATTAAGCAAGGCGTTAGGCAAGGAGGCTGCGTTATGTCCTCCTGGATGTTCAATATCGTATACATGGACAAATGTCTAAGAATGGCTCTCCTAGATGAAGAAGGTGGAGATCTCGGGACAGTGAAAGTGCGTGGACTTGCGTTTGCATATGATAAGATTGTTACGGCAGAATGAGTAGATGGTTCGCAGAAAATGATGAGCAGACTAGATACCAGCATTAAGAGTATAGATCTTAAGATTAACTTGAATAAAACAAAAATTATTGAGCTTGATAGAAGGGGTGAGAAAGCAGTATGCAACATTACCTTAAAAAGAGATGATAGAACAAGTTGACGATTTCGTGTATCTTGAGAATTTATTTACTGCTGACGGAAAGATAGATGCAGAGATATCCAGACGTATAAACAAGAGTAGAAATATCATCAGCAATGTACGAGCTATTATTAGGAGTAAAAATTTGTATAAAAAATGTGCTGTGTGGTAGCGAGACCCGGAAGCATCAAGAAAAGGATAGGAGTGAAGTGAACGCAATTGGCATGCAATTGTTGCAAAATATGTGCAGTAAAACGCTAATGGACAGAGTCAGTAATGAGTGGGTTTTCAAAGAATGTGGTGTGAAAGAAACATTGTTTGAAAAAAGCGAAAGAAATTAGCTGAGATGGTTTGGTCATGTTGAGAGAATGAATGAAGGACGTTTAACGAAGCAAGTGTATTTGGGTCAGGTCAATGGTAGCGTACCCAGAGGTAGACCATAGAAGGATCAAATGGAATGTGTGAATGAGACTCTGAAGAGAAACGATCATTTTAAATATAAGGAACCATAGAAACACAAGAGCTTGCATGAAAAGCTGTATGGATGTAAAGGAAGAAAAAGACGTATGCAAAGATAGGAATTTGTGGAGGACAATCGTCTTATACAATCGTTTATAAGAACATGAGCGACGCTTGAAACGAAAGATTCTTGACACTCATGGGCCCTCGTGAAGAGCTTTACTGAATGGATGCAGTTGGGGTGAAGACTATGGATCTTTCTATGGGATTATCAGTCATTTTAAGTGTTTCTGTGTGAATCGTGATGTATGATGTCTCTGTAAAGCTCTTCACCTGGGGTGATTTCTAAGGAGATTAATCAGTGATCCGTGTCGGAGCCGTGTTATGGAAAGAGTGTGTCGTTTGAATGAGTCATCCCTTATTTATCCTCACCATATAAATTTCTTGGTCCTCGGTACTGCAATGAGGCTAGAACCGGACGATTTACGTCTACCCCGAAAGTGACTTGGCTTATTTGTATAATAAAATAATAAAGTAATGAGAATGCTAAATTGGTTTGTTGTTCATTAGTTTTGATTGCAAAAAGGGTAATTCAAAATTATTGCAACGTCCAAAATCAATTTCATGTTGCAAATGCTTCCGTGGAATGTTATAGAATTCAATGAAGTGATTTTGAATATTTAATAAAAGTACTATTAGTTTGCTGACAGGCAGCGTTATAATATAATTTGTTTTAAATTATCTTACTCAATTTACAAAGATTCATAATAACTTTATTCAATTTTGATCCTAAAAAATCTAGAATAGAAATTTCATTTTATTTCATGTACATATGTAAAAGAAAAAAAATCATCAATAAATTGAAATGTGTATATAAAATACTGAAAAATATGTACTCTTAATTAGACCCCAGATGCATAAAATTTACATAAATTGTAGCAAAGATGGAGAAGCTTGTTCAGGTTGAAAACGTGTACTCATTTGGCACGCTTGGTATTGATTACGATTTTTTAAAAACTCATAAATCAGTCCGAATCACGTATTTGTGGACGTAACTCAAATTAGTATTCAGAACGAGACGCGTGAGTTTTGCTTCTCTGAGTCGGCGAGGATTAATTTAAATTTCCATTATGAGAAGCAGACCATTGGAAATGCGTCACTCGGACCACCCTCGCAATTAATCTCATAGAAAATACTGGATGCGATTGGATTTTTGTCCAGCTACCTTGACTCTTTTGCAGCAACGTTTCTCTGACAATTTCTCTTTTACTCTTTCACCATTTGCTACTCTTTTGTTCCTCCATTCTTGCCTTCTTTTCACTTTGGCCTGACGAGCTGCCGATCGCACCAAGCCTGTTAGCCGTCGCTTTTTAGGTCACAGCAATTATCGTAATCCTCGCAACAATGAAGAGCATCTCGGTACCTAGCTAACCGTGTAGTGCATTCGCATGAATACGCATCCGTATGGTATCGTTATCTCGACATATAGGTCGCTCCACCCTCATCAGGGTCGGTTCTTTTTCACTGGATAAAAATAATACACATCCCTCATCAATTTTGATTGAGACTGTCATAATTGGAAATCCCTTCGTGTGAAAACTACCTAGCTTTGACTTATCGTCTCACTTAACCTGTCGGAATTCTGAATATCCCTAATCCTAAATCAAGTGTTTGGGTTTCATATTTGAGAATTGTTGACTTACAAGTAGATGATGCTTCAAGACCCATAGTACCACTTATGTCACAGCAACGAAGTAACTGTATTTAGGTCAAGTGAGTGGTAACGTACCCACAAGTGGACCGAAGAGAGAATGGTTGAAATGTGTGAATAAGACTTTAAAGCGAAGAGATATAAAGAGCCGTAAAAACACAAAAGCTTAATGAAATGATGTATGGATGTAAAAGAAGCAAAAGATGTATGCAAGGAGGGGGACGTATGGATGGCAATTGTTTATAAGAAGGAGAGTGACACCTGAAACGAAAGACTTTTGATACTAATGGGTCCTGTGAAGAGCTTTGCATAGTGGATGTGATTGGGGTGAAGAGTATGGATCTTCCTATGGGTTTATTAATCACTGTTAGTATTTATGTGTGAATCGTGATGTATGACGGCTTTGCGAATCTCTTCACCCGAGGTTATTGCTAGAGAGATCAATCAGCGACCCGTGTCGGAGCGGTGTTGTGGGACGAGTGTATCGTTTGAATGAACGACACGCGATGACTTCTAGATTGATCTAAAACCTATCCCTCCTTTTACACATTTCTTACTTACCCTTACCATATAATTAATTACCTTGATGACCGTTGGAATAAGGAGGCTAGAATCAAACAAGTTACGCATAGCCTGAAAAGGATTTGGCTTGATGGTATAATAAAAGAAATAACTATAGAGCGGATTAGCGCCACTGTGAAGTTAGCTAGCGAGCGCCACTCGGCTCTCACTCGCGGAGAACCTTGGTTAGTCCTTCATTTGTTCTTGATCATTTCGAATTGAAGGCGGCTGAAATTTAAATAATAAAAAAATAATAAAAAAATAATAAAAAATAATAAATTTTTTGAATTTGGACGATTTCATTAGGAAGGAGCTGAAATTGTATCATTTCTAATTTTAAAAAAATAGATCATTTAAAATTCAAAGGAATGAAAATTGTATCATTTAGAATTGAAAGCAATCAAAACTAAATAATTTAAAATTGAAACCTTTTGAATTTTAATGAATTTCAATTCGAAGCGGTTAAAATTTGATAATTTGAAATTGGAAAGTAAATTGAATGTTTTAAAGTCAAAGCTTCTGATATTCTATATATCTAAATTTTTATTAAATAGAAAAATAATGATTTAACATAAAAATTGATTAGACAAGTTTTTATAAAATCAAAAAGTAAATTAACTTTCATTTTCATAGTTAAAAATGGTAAAATTTTCAATTATAAACATTTAAAATTGAATCATTCTAAACAAAGCGCTTGAAATAAAAAGTAATTTTAAATGGGAGACATTAAAAATGAGAAAATGTATACTCCAGAACCTTTAAACTTAAACAAATCCGAACTTCATTTAAAACTAAAAAAAAGTTTAGTCGCGAAGAATTGTGATATTGAAACTTCTTTCTACTCAAACCCTTGAAAATTTTTATCAGTCGCAGTTTTAAATCGTTTAGAAATTAACAGTTTTTAAATTGTCAATCATGCTTTTCTAAATTCAACCATTTGAATTTTAATTGCAAAATTTAACCCACTTAAATTACTGCAAGTAAATTTAAATCGTTTTTTTCTAACAATTTTTAAATTTTCAAATATACTTTTCGAAATTCTTCCATTTCAATTTCAATCCCAAAATTTAAACTTAGTAAAAAAATGCATTCGATACTACATGATACGATACTTATTGATAATATATTTATCATCTTTAAAATAGTTATAATTTAAATTTTGAATTACAGTTTTCAGTGCACATTTCCAAAACAGTTTAATCTTTGAGGCCCTGAAACTGAAGTTTTTTTGCTTCAAATGCTTAAACATGAAAATATTTAATTTGTAACTTCTGAATTTTTGGAGGATTCGAATTTCATACTGTTGTAGTTTCAAATTCGAATATTGAAAATGTCAGGACAATTTCACCTTGAAATATTTCTAGACTGCAAAATTTCATATTAAAAGCCTTGATAGTCAGTTTTCAATGAATTAATTTCAGATTTAAATGTTCTAAATTGGTTGTTTTCAATTTTGAACGTACAAAATTTTCTGATTTTTTAAATTCTTCAAAATCGTAGAGTATCCAATTTATTTACTTCAGGCTCTATCGGCCTTAAGGAATACATTCTCATCATAATATTCGCGTACAATTTTCTGCGCTCGCTGTATAATATATACAAATAAATAGTTAAAAACACGATTAATGATTATCTTAATGATTTATGATTGGTCTTATAGAGAAATGTGTAACGTCAATTTTATTTGACTTTTTAAAAGCACAAATTCTACTCTTTTGACTTTTTTCTCATCCTGCGTCGTTTGGCTCAAAAATTCAAATTAAAATATTCCAATATCATTTTCCATACTTAAAATACAAACAATTCCTCTTACCAAAAAATGTTCAGGAGAAAGTTTATGCGTCTTCGTAAAAACAACAATTTTGATATCATAGCTTTTTTCGTATCTTGCGTTATTTGGCTCAAAATTTGCATTTTGGATTTTTTTTGAAAATTCAAAAATTTGTTACGATACTCTTGTAGGGCTTTCAGAAAGCAACGTTTCTCTACTCTTAACTTTTTTTCATATCGTGCATTTTTTGGGTAACGGTCGTCCTGCATAATTGGCAGTTTTTGTATCCAGTTAGAAGTCATCTTAAATACTAAGACTTCGAGTGGTGCGATTCCTACTTTCAATCTTGATGCATAACCCGGATTGTTTTTTGGGACATGAAGTTTTTTTTTATAAAATGATATTTGTACTCTTTTTATTTCGTTTAGATATCTAGGTCCCCACACCTGTGATCCATGCGTCAAAGTACTAGTTACGAGACTGTTAAAAAGGTTGTCTATAAGTTTCCATGAATCCAACCTCAATCTATGGATCAGAGGCATAGTTGACCCTGCCGCAAGATTAGCATTGTTAATCGCTTGTTTCGAGGCGTCCGCAAATATCGCCGATCCCGAAAACGGAAAGCCAAGGTACACATAGTTTTTTACAATTTCCATGTTTTCACTGTTGTAGAGAAAAGGAGCATATTCCTTTCTATGACTGTGGCCTCCTTTCTAAAAAATTACGATCTCAGTCTTATTGATATTAACTTCAAGTTCATTAATCTCACAATACTCTTGCATATTTTTCAAAATTCGTCTCATTACCGCGAGAAAGTCTGCCAGAATAACTAGATTATCTGCATAAGCTGAAATCAATATTTCAATTATGTGATTTACAGCTACTCCTCTTAAGCCTCTAGATCTTGGGATATCCTCTAAATTCGCGTCAAATAGCGCAAATAAAATGGGACTTGAAGTTTCACCTTGAAGGACGGCTCTCGACATCCTTGTTGGCTTTGAGGAGCTGTATTTTCCTTTCTCAGAGATACTAGCTCTTTTATAAAGTTCCATTAATATCATTATGAATTTAGAGCCGAGACCCTTAGCTTGAATTTTTTTCCATCACAGTTTATGAGTTACTGATGGAAAAGCACTTCGAAAATCTACAAACAAAGCAAATACTTTCCCTTCTCTTTGTTTGAGACGTATTTGTATAATTGAATTGATTTTCTCGATCTAGAATTTCATCAAAAAGTTTCATCATATAATCTATTCAATTATCCGGTAAATTTTTGAAAAATTTGTAAGTTATTTCGTCCTGACCCGGAGCTTTCCCAGATTCACAATTTCTTAAAGTAGTTGTAATCTCTCGCGCTGTTATAGGTGAGTCAAGCTTCAGGTTAGTATCTTTGTTATTGTCTAGAATATATGACATAGAATCGATAGGTGGGCACATAGAAGTAAAATAGTTGTGCCATGTTTTCAAATCCATATGATCTCTTAAGCGAAGGGCGCCTACGAAAATTGTTAACTATTTTTCAAAATATGGCAGAGTCTCTCAAAGTCGTGAGAGATTCTTACAGCGATTTTTTATAAGCCTCCTCTTTAGTCTCTAAAATATTTGAATACTCCTTTTTCCTATTATTATAAATTGCAACTACCTCCGGGAGAGAATCTTGTGTCCTCCAAATCCCAAGTGATTCTTTAAGAGATCTTTCACTAGACACACATTCCGAATCGAACCATGGTTTGAGTTGCCGGAAAGTCTTTTTTATGTATGCCTTCATCCCTACTGTATTTGCTGTGTTTGTTATTGTCTGAATTCAAATTTCCCGCGAGTTGATTTATTACAACGCCATTTGCCATGATACACGGAGAGATATGCATGACATTCTTATAATTATCTGCAAGGTTATCTTTTCATTCTTAATGTACACCATTATAATTTTTATTTTGTAGAACGTCTAGAGAAACTACTATTGGAAAGTGATCAGATCTTGTGGGAGAAAGCATTACTTGAAATCCTGCGATTATTTGGGTCTCTAGAGCATTTGTCCATGCGAGATCTATAATAGATGCTCCTTCATAATTAAAGGAGTTAATTTGGGCTGGATTATCTCCAGATGTTCTCCCATTAAGTAAAATAAGGCCGTTACCTTCTATGCAGTTAAACAGCTTAATCCCTCTACAATTAATTTTTCTATCAAGGCTTGACCTTACATTGAAAATGTTCGCATTATCAGGTAAAAGTTCTGGATTTAATTGGTTGAGCTCGGATAAACTTGCGTTGAAGGCACCTCCTAAAAAATGGGATAATTAGGGAATTTGGCAAGAAATAGTCTCATCTGTTCATCTAAATTCGCAGCAAAACAATCTACATCTAATTTTGGATTGAAATATACAGAACCAATTACAATATTTATTTTATTACCAGGTATTATGGCGAAGATAGCGTTTTCTTTTGAGTAGAACTGTTCGGCCTTGTAGGTCCGTGCATTGGTAATAATTATGAGCCTCCCTACGCTCTGCCTTTCGTCGCTGTTTTCCTCGCTGGGTTGAAGATCAAGTTACTTTCGCAATAGTGCAGGCAGTACACAACGGAAACTCGAAAAACGTGGCATTTTGTGATACAAATTTTTCCTTTAGCGTAAATGTTCTAGATATCTAGCCAAGTGATTTGACCCGTGGGCCACTCAAGATTTTGGATGCGTTCTCAAATTAGGGGGTGTCTTCTAAAAAAAAAAAAAAATTTCAAAATTTTTATAATTTGTGCTACAAGCATGATCTAGGTGACATTTCCGCATGATTTCGACATACTTACAACAAATCCAGTGTCAAAAATAACTTTAAATCCCATTTTGAACAAATTTTTGAACAATTTTGTTCAATTCTCGCAGACTTTGTGTAACGGTTATCTTATCGTTAGTATAACTTGAAAAACTTAGCCAGTTGATCACTAATGAGTTATTCAATGCCTTCAAATAAAGTTATTCCATTATTCAATCATTTATTTATCAATTATTCAATTATTGTCCTTAAACAAAGTTGAACATGCTTGAACACCAGTCCGCAGTGTCGTACTCCAGACCTTCATGCGTTTTCTACTCAAATAAGGTATATAGTATGATATGTAACATAATACATTATGCATAATATATGTATAATATGCGGTTATGATTGATATTATGCTACAAGTTATCAGAATATACCCAGCATTCAAACAGCGCCTTGAGTTCTTTGTTTCAATTTTGTGCCTGAAGTCCACCGCCGCGCCGCTTCTGAACATGGAGGGTGTTGTCTCATGCGTGCGTAAAAAAGCACGTGAGGTTAGCTACGGCGTTTTTTAATCAGTCACGAACGTTCTATCGCTGTATCTAAATCAATGCGTTTTTGGTTTGCGCTTAGCGTACACGGGCACTTCACAGTAAATCCCAGAGATATTATTTATCTGAAGTTGGATAAAAACGCTTCAAACAATTGAAAACTACAATTATCCGATGGCAGATATTTTTTATCACGAGGTGGATGAAAATTATCTATCGTCAGATAATTGTAGTTGCCAATTGTTTGCAATGTTTTTATCCAACTTCAGATAAATAATATCCCTAGGATTTACTGTGTCTTAGCCCACTGCTACCAACTGTCGCGCATAGTTTATTGGTTCATATTCCAGTGTTTTGGTAAACATTGAACTGCATCGAACCACCGGAACGCTGGAATGTGAACCAATGAAACACTCGCGACAGTTGGTAGCAATGGGCAAAAACGCACATATACGCTTTGATATCAATGTACGTCGCCTTACGTACAATTCTTAGGACACATTGTGGATCCAGTGTAATAGAATTGTTGTAAGGGTGTTTCCGTGAAAGATTGCGAAGAAGACACGTGACCATATTCGATTGTATTGACAGGGGTAAGTATTTGTATGTCATTTTTTGTACAGAAATTTTGTGGAAGTTCTGCAGAAGCGTTATATCTGGTTATAATTAAATCATAATTCAATGTTATTCTACTTAATCTTCAATAACTGTTCATGAGATTCATTACACTTCAAAATTTTCCAACTGTTTGAGAGTGTTTCTCTTTGCGGTGTATACAGGTATTTGGAGAATGCACTAGAGTCTTGTTGGAAGTTTGCCGGTTGTTTTTAATATCATATTATATAGATATATATTAT
>JAUMHM010072725.1:0-32895 GCA_032362435.1 Melikaiella ostensackeni
AATTCATTTTTGCTTTTTTTCATAATTATACAAATTTAGGACCAGACACACCTTCCTTAGTGCTTCTTATTTAGTTTCCCAAATTTTCAACTCGATGTGGTGCTTCGTATGAACGTAAGTTGGGAAATAAAAAAAGGGTCGGTAAGGTTTCAATCTGGTCACGTGACCCACTCGTCACATGGCCTTAAAATAGCCTGCTATTTTCAGAGTAAGAAAAAGTGACTATGATTATAGTTATTGATGGTTACAACTATTAAGGTAACTACTTCCTTTCTGAGTTACCCCTACTCCTCTTATGTCAGGTCCACCACTCGACTGGTGGGGGAAGAGAGAGAGAGGACTACTATTTGGCTAGGCCCCCCGTCGATTTTGACCATAGGTCGCAACTCAACTGCAGCCGTAGGATTTAACTGATAATCAGTTATATTTTACTAATTCAAATTTAGGGAGTTCATTTTAGATATCATAAATGCTGTAACTTGAGTCAAAAACTGTGATTCAAAACCCAAATGAGCTACAATCATAAAACGGAACTGAACGTTGTATTTCAATTTGTTTTTGAAGAAAGTTCTCGAAGCACCTACAATTTTGACGATTACATTCTCATTGCGAAATTCGCGCTTTGCGCTCAGCAATTAGGTTATACAGACGATTTTGTTAAAAAAATAAATCGAAGTAGGCAAAATGAAATGCAAAATAAGAAATACGTATGTTTTTCGATATAATGTTAATAAAAAAATATCCGTGAAATGATTTTTATGGAAATAAAATAACGTGTTTGTCTGATATTTAAAATATTTTACATTGGAAACATTTGAAACTTATAATACTAAAAATATAATAACGTAAGCTTGTTTATACTTTTTCTTCATCATCGAAATAAACAGCCCCGGACCGAAGTATAATTTCACAGTAAATCTTGTTATATTATTTCAATACATATCTTGTTTTCGTTAATGATAGAAGTTTCCTTAATTTGAAAAAACATATAATGCAATTATGTTTTCAAAATAACACAAAAGCGATGATAATCATCCATCAATTTTTGAAGAATATATTGTAAAAATGGTAAATATAAATAAAAACGAATCATATAACGAACATTAATTTTGGAATTTAATAGAAAAATTATTTAATTGAATTTATTTTTTTGAAATTATGAAAATTTATATTTTAATTTTAATTTCTGGAATATTTCACATTTGCCGATTATACATATGTCTAAGGATTTTCCCAGAGATTGAATTTGGAACAAAAAAGTCAAACAATTCACAAAAGCTATCAAAAATCATTGTACTGTATTTTTAAAATATCCTGGTATAATCTACTTCATTATTAATATCTAGAACTTTTTAAATTTGTGTCCACTCAAAAAATGTCATTAAGATAATTTGTTAATGTTGTTGACATCTACTAAAAATTATGAAACTTATGGATCTCTTTAAAAAAGAAATTTATAATTTTGAAAATGATTCAACTTTTTGAATTTTGTTCTAATCGGAACACTTTATTGGGATAATTTTGAAATATACTTTATAACCAGTAAAAATGTCGATTGGAGTTTCTTAATCTACCAGAAAAATAGTTTCTTCTATTTTTTGAAATTTAAAAAAAAATTTTAAGTATATAACTTTTTGAATTTCCATTGCATTTAAAATGACATAAAGATCTTTTGCAACTATTTTTGTCATCTACTAGAAACTTTGACAAAAATTAATGAAACTTTAAATGAAAAGTTTATTTTAGATTTTGAAAATGCTCTAAATTTTTAAATTTTGGTTTAATTAATTTGGTTAACGAATTTAACCTTCATTTGGAGACCCTAAAAAAATGTATCAAGGGCTGATCTGATTTGGCAAATCCTTCAAGAGTTAACATGGCTACAACATTAAGGTAACTGAACAGACATAAAGACAGATAGACAGACAGATAGATACCGAACAAATTGTATCATTTTCGGACTCTGTGAGTGCCAAAACGTAAGGATCCGTTAAAATTGAAAATCCAAAATTTGGACGATTCCATTACATTCTCATAAATGAGAATGTAAAAATTGTATAAGTTAAACTTGCTATTTAACAGAAAGTATTCAGATTTATACGTTTTAGCTTAAATTGTAGGTAAAAGCTGCAATTTATTATTCAATCCTAATGATCAATAACAGATTTTATTCTTCGAAAGATTCTGTAAAACTTTATGTTTTTGGCTTTTATTTAAAAAAATTTATTTTTCTGTAATTCGCGAAAAAGTTCTGGTTTTTCCACCTGTTTTCTGTGTAAAAAGTGACCATTTTGTTGTCGATGACGTGGCGCATGCGCAGTGTCGTTCTTTCCGGGCAACATTGAAAAAAGTAGACGGACGCAGCGAAGAAAGTGACGCACAGTGAAAAAAGTAAATAAAGTGCGAACTACTGAACGAACCCTGAAGTGAAGGTGAACTTACAACTATTGCGTTGTATCTAATTCCACCACTTCTAACCTTCTTGACCAAATATTGCTACCAACTTACTGTTACGGCCATATTATCGCCATGCTTTTGACAATTGTCATTGTTATTGTTGCGTTAATCGACAACAAATCGCCTCTTCTTTGAACAACAAACAGGTAGAAAAAACTAGCACTTTTTATACAAATTACAGAAAAAGTATCGTGTCCCACATGTTGAAAAAGCGACGATTTAAAACTTGTGTGATAGCCACCCGAGCGGAGCGCACTCGTCTTAAATCTTAGGAAGATACCAATGAATTATAAGACCAATTAAAAATGTGTTTCAGAATAATAAAAAGTCACAAAAACTTCTAAACATTAAAGATTTGTTGTTGGTAAAAATAAATCTCATAAACAAATGGAATCATTAAACGTTTCTCCGTATGCTTAGGGGTGAGATCTAAAAAATATATGGTATCTATGAATTAAAACAGTAGGCATCTTCTCACCGAAAGGAATTATTCTTCCTATCGAATAAACTTTTGAGAACGTAGATAGTAATATTTCTCTACGGGAATATTTCAGAAACTCTCAATTGTTATTGTTTAGTAGCAAATATTACTAAAATATAATTAAAAGAAGTACCATCCATTGAAAAAAATATAATTCTTACACTTGATCATGTTGCAAACATTACTCTTATCATTATTATTCTTTTTATTATTATTATACCATGAAGCCAAACTTAAACAGAGTCCCGGTGGATCTTGAGTGAACAGAGAGACGTGATGGTGGAAGTTCAACATGTGCTGTACGTTTCCTCAAAAGAGGCTAGTGATCTCCAAGAGAAGAGGCTCCATGTCAAAGGGTCTATTGCAAAAATAATTTTTCTATTTTTAAGAATGATTTTTGAGGGAACATCGAAAAACGATTTCAAAACATTTTGAAAGATATCCAAATTTGTGGAAAAAGAATCTGGCAGATTTTGAGGCTCTATTTTCATTTAGCAGAATTGGAAAAAATCAGGAGTTAGTACAATTTGAAAAATCTTTAAAAGATTTAGAAGCTTCAATAAGATTTTTAAATCATTCGAAACCTAGACAGATTTTAAACAATTCGGAACAAAACGTAGATTTTCGAAGATTTTGAAAATCAAATCTCTTTAAGAATTCTAGAAGGTTTGAAGAGGGTCGAATGAAAAATCCCAAAAAATTTAATTCACAGCACTGTGAAATTCCCGCAAAAAAATATCCTAAATGGAGAATTCCCGAATGATGAAATTTTCAGCAGTTTATAATATGACTGAATTAAAAAATTTCCGATAGAAGATAATGCATAAAATATCGGAAACTATAATTTTCTCGCCACAGGAAAATTTATGATTTTCATAAAATTCCTAAATCCAAACAATTGAAAAATTCCTAAATAATTAAGGAAATTGAAAGGTACTGACAAGTTTGACGGAATTTTCCGTAAGACTAGCCCGGTCAATTATAGCACTAGGGCTAGACTCACGGAAAATTCCGTAACATTAGCCCGGCACAAGATGGAAAGTTGTCGGGTTCACGGAAGATTCCGTAACGGTGGACAGTTCGGAATGAGAAACATGTTCATCAAATGTAATAATTTTATTTCATTCATCACTCAGTATTCGTATTTCATTATTTAGTAATTTTTGTTAGTTGTCTGGATTCGGGAATTTTACACCTTCTTAAAGACTTTATTAGATTTCAAGATATTTCAAATGATTTCAATGGATTACAAAAGTTTCAGGGTATTCCAAACGATTCCGAAGAGTTACTAAAGGTTCCGCCGATTCAAATGGTTTCAAAACATTTTAAGAGTTTGAAGAAATTACCTAGTACAATTTCACAGAGAATCTCAATTTTTTCACGAATTTTGAAGGGTATTAGAGAATTTCAATGATTTTCTGAGAATTCGAAGGGACTTGAAGGGATTTCACGGAATTTTGAAATATTCGCGATGTTGAAGGATTTTAGGAAATCCCAGAAGATTCTAAAGTATATTCACTGATTTTAAAGGACTTCGTAGGATTCCAGAAGTTTTAATTGAATTTTAATGGATTCCCAAATATTATGAAGAACTTTTAGATATGTCGACGAGTTTTTATGGCTTTTGAGAGATTTTAATGGATTTAAAAATATTTTAGGGTATTCTGAGAGATTCAGAAAGATTGAGGGGATTTCAAAGATTTCGAAGGATCTCGTATTATATTGAAATATTTTACGATACTTAAAGGATTTTAATCGATTTTTGGAGATTCTGAGGTATTCTCGCGTATTTTAAAGGATCACTGGGAAAATTGGTTAGGCTTATCATTTACGGTGAATTTAATGATGTTATGTCATTTCATGGACAAAAGTTTTTTAAGACATATTTTTTACATAATTTGTTTCTTCCTATGCGTAACCAGGTCTTTCGGTGTACATTCAGCGAAAAGATTCTTCGAATCAAAAAAAAATATTCATGGCTCTGAATCAAAGAAAATTCCTTTTTATTCAAAAAAATGTTTTTTTTCTGCAATGAAAATTTCAGATCATGAAGAAACGGATTTTTTTTCATTCAAGACAAATGTTCTCGAAGCTAGACTTGTAGATATGTATGTAGTACCAATGAATTCGTATCAAATATATCTATCAGTTTAGGTACACTGAATGTCTTAGTTGTTAAAAACTAATGTAAATTATGCAAAAAAAAGTCTCAAAATTTTTTTTTTTCTATAAAACTACTAAACACCATAAAATTCATAATGAAGAATTAGGCTTATATTGTCCTAATTATTGTTTTGTAAGCACAAAAGCACCTAAGATATTTTAGACTTGAACCTTTGAACTCGATTGAGAAGTGCAATATTTCATCCAACTGAATTACATTATTTTAAGGGTTTCCTTTTTCTCAAAAAGGAACAAGAATTTCCTCGTGCATATTGCATTCTTCAAGCCTTGCGATTTTCGGACCACCATAGTGAACACCAGATTTCAAGAATGGTTAGTTTCCGACTCTATAATTATTGGACGTACGGAATGTGGAATATTACATATTGAAAAAGAAATATAATAGATGAAAAGTAAAATTATAAAAAGTAATTCAAACATTCAAAAGAGGTTTCAATTAGTATATTTTGGAAAAAAAAATCATGAGGACGAAACTTATGTGAGAATAAAATGCTGGTAAGTATAAATACTATTTTAATCTATTGCTAATTTGTAAAAAATTCTAATGCAGTTTTCAAAGATTGAAAACTTGAATATCTCAGTGAGAGTTGCTCAAGTGCTACGTAATTCTTTTTTAGATCATTTTCAATCCCCAAAAGACTCTAAAAGTGTCAGTCTTATCCACCTGCGCAGAAAACGAGTTCCCTATTCGGTGCTCTAGTCATCTTCATACTTTTTCAAAATGAAATTGGTAAGTATAATAATAATTGCCTTGTACTCGAAAAACAAGAATTACTTACACACTCAACCTAGGGGAAAGGCAGCAATTACCTAGGGTGCAGTCGCTGTCAAGGACCTCCAGATATTCTTGATGACAAAAAGTAAATGACAATTAGAAATAATAAAAGTCAAGGCCTAATAACATAGCCACACACAGAGAAAAGTCTGGTACTTTTGACGAGACATATGTATCTCTATGTATTTTGAGTTGCTCAATAGGGTGGACCGAAAAAAAAATTTGAATTTTGATTATGGCTAGCAAAAATGTTTTTCCACTACTATAACTGCAATTTTTGAGCATCATTAAGTAAAATAATATTTCCCCAGCTTCAAAAAATTTTCGTGTCGCGAGCAATTTCGATGTTCTTATTTAGTTTTTTATGGTCAAGAACGCAACAATTATTTTCTTCAATTTTGAATATGGCTATTCATTTTTAATAATTCTAGTATACACACTTGGTTTGTTCACCCAATCATTATCGTCACGAACATTGAAAGTATGAAAATAGTACGATAGTAAAAATGTTGTGTAGTTATTCCGATTTTTTGGCTTAGAAAGTAAGTTCAAACAGCAGCAACTATGAACACAAATGCCCGGCTCGAAGCAACGTCAAACGTGTCTAAACCTGTCTTAACCTGCAGTGTCGAGTCTTGAGATGGAAAGACCGATGCTACCACCTGAAGTCCGTGCGCCGCTCTGATAAAAGTTCAGATTACTTTAAAATATGAGTAATTGAAAATTTAATGAAAGGGCATTCTTGATATTTCGATCATATGCTACATAAGTTGAAATAATTTCGTTCAGTATAATCGATATTTAATAATTCACTGTGTGAACTAAAAAAGTTATAAACGACATTTCCTACAATACTAAGTGAGCATTTGGTTTTTAAATGTTAATCAATTCTTTTTGTTATAAGAAAACGAGGCTCAAATATATGCCTTCCTCATTATTGATTCACAGTTGATGAAACATGCCTAAAAGCAAAATAAGAAGGTACAAAATGAGATCGTGTCCCCCTAATCATTTATTAGGAAAGCTTAAGAAGCTTAACGAAACAGTCTTACCAACATATGAAGATGTTTTCGAACATTTAATTTTAATCACAAACGAGTTATTAATTAAAAATAACGGTAAAAACGAATCAATTAAACAAGTAATATCTTTGGTAATTGAAGAAGTAGAAAAAATATGGCTCAAAACTCCGATTCCTGTGTTAAGTCAGCGGTCTATCAGAAGGATGATCGAAAATTATTATCATTCAGAATATAAAGCTGCATTGAAAATTTCTACTGACGATAAGAATGTTTATCCAGCTTCTCAACTTAAATTAGACAATTTTCTAAAGGAAGCAAAGAATGAGTTATTTGATATCACCAGGTGTAAGTGCACAGATTTCTTTCAGTGCAAATGCTAAGAGAATTGTAAGGCTCCAGAAATAAGACGACAATTTCTCATTGATCAGCGTAATGAACTAGGACTGACTATTCGTGACATAAATCTCGTGGATAGTGCAGAAACGATAGAAAATCCAGAAATTAATAGCGATGTAAATCTTATGGAAATAAAGCAAATAACAAATGCGAAAATTGAAGATCAGCCAGAAAAGATATCTACTATTATTTCTTCAAAACCAATTAGCAATGAATTCTCTTCACCTTCGTCGACAACCTATATCAGTAATGATGAGTTTGAAGAATGAAATCCTCCAAAATCATCAGTTAATAGTCAGATGCGAATGGATTTACCTGAGTTTTCTGCAACATGTGACCGTTATAATTTATCAGATGGGCAATCTGCTAGCTCAGCAAATGCCATTTTAGAAGACTTTGGCATTATAAGAGAAGTAAACCGATCTAAAATAATTGATAAAAATAAAGTTCGATGATGTCGAGAAAAGATTAGATCTAAATTAAAAGCGGATGCTGATTCGAAGAATACTGAGGTGGAAGGGCTTTACTTTGATGGAAGGAAGGATAAGACTATTATCAATGTGAGAGAAGGAACTCGATTTTCACAAAAACAGTGACCGAAGAACAGATTTCGCTCATAAAAGAACTTCATTCAGAGTATTTGGGCCACGTTTCTGCAGAGTAAGGCACTGCAAAAGGCATCGTTGACAGTATCAGTGATTACTTTACTGAAAATGAAATACAGTTGAGAAAATTAAAAGTCATTGGTTGCTATGGAACCAGTGTTAATGTTGGACAATATAATGGTTCCATTAGACTCTTAGAAGAGAAAACTGGTAGACTCGTACAATGGTCCATCTGCTTATTGAATGGAAACGAAGTGCCTGTTAAGCACTTGTTCGAGCACTTGCATGGACCTACGAAAGGGCCTAAATCATATTCAGGTGATATAGGAAAGGAATTGCTAAACTGTAAAAAATACCAGTTGTAGAATTTGAAAGAATTGATTATCCTCTGCCAGAAATTTTCAAAGATTCAAGCACTGATCGAAAATACATGTACGATATTTGCTGTGCAATAAAATCAGGTTCTTGTTCTGCATCATCAGCCCTGAGAGACCCTGGTTCTCTGTCTCACTCTTGATTTTAAACACTAGGAAGTAGAACACTGAGAGTATACATTGATACGCCAAATCCATCAAACTATTTGAAAGAGTTAGCAAATTTTATCACGAAAGTTTACACTTCTTCATGGTTCAGAATCAAGCACCACTACTTTTTCATCAATGGAGCAAAGCATTTATGGCGAATGGTCAATGATTCACGTGATTTAAAACAATCCCAATAAAAAATTGTTGATTCTGTTTTCCAGCGAAATAGTATTTTTGCTCACGCAGGAAATATTCTTCTCTCAATGATCGTCGATGAGACAGAATACGTAAGAAGGCTGGCGCTTGATGGCATAAAACTAGCACGAAATATTCAACATGCCAGTATCCGTCGATTTGAAGTAACAAAAATAAATCTCAACGCTTCAGACTACGTATATCTTATAGATTGGAATACTTGTCAAATCACCGAACCTCCAGTACTGGAGAATATTGTAATTAAACAGTTGAAGGGAATTGTAGAAAATGGTTTTCCTGAAAGTTTAGAATTTCGGAAATTCCCTTGTCACACGCAAGCAGGCGAGCGATGGGTTAAGATTGTAATAGAAGCAGCACGCTCAGTTACTAATCCAGAAAGATGTGATGGGCTCATTCGAGCAAAAATAATGGCAAGAAAACAATTATATAATTATAAAAACAATTATATAATTATTAAGAATTATGGAGCTCTTATAGCAGCTACCTCCCCGTGGTGAGTTCTGGGTTACTGTGAAAGTAAGCAAAGAGCTGCAAAACTTGAGTAAAATTTAAATAATCTGCAAATTAATATGAAATAAGAGAGCAATAGCTCATGACACAAACTTTTTTTAAAGCTGGGAAAATATTATTTCACTTAATGATACGCCAAAATCGCAATTATTGTTATTTTGTCTTTTCCTCATAAACTTACATGTATTTTTAGGTCTTCAAAGACCCCTCAAAAAAATATTAAAATAAAAATTTATGATTTTGTACCATTTTTGATTAACTTCGAAACTTCGATTTCCAAATAAAAATTATATTCTACGTCACTACATTCATCAAAAGAATTTTTTTACACTGAAAGTTTTTGCAAATTGTTTGTTATATCAAAATAAATGAATTCGTACAGTGAAAACTAATTCGATGAAGAAATGGTAACCGAACATTGAAATATATCGAAAAAATCATTGTTTTCAAAGTTTCAAACTACAAAATGTTTCTGCTAACTGACGATATCGTTTAAAAAATCTGAAAAAAATCATGAAGACTCATTTTGATATGTAGAACCAGATTTTTGCTAGTCATAATCAAAATTCAAATTTTTTTTTCGGTCCACCCTATTGCTGAATCTGAATCTGAAGACAAAATAGCACCTTTCAGGATTGTTTTTCGACATAACCTTAAAAAATCGTATTTTTAAGTATATGATGGCGAAACGTGATTTCTTATAGATTCCAGGCAGCTGAATTCATACATAGTATCAGTTCAGTGATACAACTAGAAAATTTGGAACATAAACTCAAAACGAAATTGTCTGAGTGGTGCTTTGCTGGACAAAATTAGATTTGTGTACTTCCAGGCATCGAATCCGTTACGTAAGTCAAGTTAGCGTTTGTTCTGCATGAATGTACTCCCTGAATCAAAATCAGTGGATTCTCACTTATTCCTCAGTAGCACACTTTTCACTGACGAGCCAGAGTAGGTTCTTCTTATGCTTCGAGCATACCCATTTGATCAGAAAGGCGAATATCAAAGAGAGAAAGAATTTATATGAAAGACATAGAGACAGAGAGAGAGAGAGAGAGAGAGAGAGAGAGAGATAAAGAGGAATACTTAAATAGAAGAATTTCGATATTGGAATTATATTAAAAGAAACATAAAATAAAAAGAACTATTTGAATACAGCGATTTGAGAGACTATATTCGAATGATCTGATATTGTGATTTGTGAAAATCTATGCGTTGGACATTATAATCTAAAAATAATACTTCTTGTAATTATCTACATAGGAATACTATTCCACAGAATTACAAAATAAGGAGATATCTAGAAAGAGAGAGAGAAAGGGAGATAGGAAAAAAAAGGATTAATGTGAATTGATAAGCTTGAAATACCTAATTAGGAAAAAGAGGTAAAAGACTACGATTCAATCAAAAGGAAAATTACACACAAGAAAAATAATTTTTCCTTTTCTTATGTTTTACGTATATTGGCATAAGGAGTGGACACATGAAACTAAATTACCCATTACTGTATTGAAAGGTACATCGATAAGAAAATATTGTAGCACTGGCAATAAAAGGCTAAGAGCAAGAATGGGCAAAAACCAGAGCACTGAAAAGTTAGAGCAGACGATAATAAATCCAGAGGATACAGAGATGCAGCCAGAATATGACCAAGAGCAGGTATGGTCAAGGATAGACTCCCTGATACTGGAAATGAAGAACAGAACGAAAAGACTTATGGAGGAGGAGGAAAGATACAGGGAAAATAAGAAGAAAAAGAAGAAGATTTTAAAAAAAGACTCAACAATCTTGAGTGCAAAATCACCAAGACACTGGAGGTAACAAACATTAACAATACAAACCTGGAGGAGGAAAATTGATGGATAGAAGCACAATTACAGAGACTTGAAACGGCGCAAACCCGAATACCTGAAAGATTAATCGATTCAATGGAACAACAGCAACAACCAACAACTCGCGACCCCCAGATAAATGTCACGCTACCAGAGTTTAACGGCGAAGGTAGTCCTACTAGATACCTACGCCAGTTAAGACAATACTGGGACGCGGTAAACCCAAGAGACGGTGACACAAGATATCTATTGGAAAAATCCTTCAACGGATCTCCCGGCTATTGGTGGCAAATTGTGAAGTACGACGTAAACAACCTAGAGTCATTCATTTCGAAATTCGAGAGAAGATACTGAAATGAGCATACTCAGCATGAGTGACGAAAACAGTTGGAATTTGGACACTATCCAAGTAACACAAGACTCATAAAAACAGAATCCGTAACAAAACTCTATGCAGAGGCACAAGAACTAACTCCAAAATCCACCACTAAAGAGTGAGTATACAAACTAGCCAGACATTTTGGCGATGAGGTAAAGTACGCAATCATCGGGCGAGGAATGAGCGAATACGTCCAGCTAATAGAACTGCTCGAGAATTTCGACAGGCGAGTACATCCCACGCAGCCCATAGAAAATCAGGAATAGGAATACACCAAAAATCGATTCGGACATGGAGAAAGCGCAGAAGTCCCACACAAGCAGTCATGGCGACAGAATACAAACGGACACAAAAACATAGTTATTGATTAGGGAGAAAGAGGTGGCCATCAAACGGGATCGAGACAAACGACCAACCAATTAGGACCCAGGGGCACTGAAGACCAAGGGTATTGGAGGAACCCAGCACAAACCCATTGTGTCAGGCACATGGAGATTGAGACGGAGGAAGAGCAAGAAAAGCAGCGCCAGGTACCTGAAATCGCAAATGAGGATCAGGAATACTAAGCAGTAGCACGCTTTCAAATAACACCAAAGAACAAGGCGTGGCAGCAGAAACCATCATATACAACAACGTAATCGACCAGATTGATGAAGAAACGCCAAGAGGACGATACAAATGCTACACCACCAATCTATTAGTAGACGGGATCTTGGTAAAGGCACTAGTAGATACAGGAGCGGAAGTTACCTGTCTCTCAGAAAATTTCATAAAACAAAACCAAGAAAGATTTAGTGCCTTTCCAATGCTTCCTATTAGTGGCGTTGCCTTTGCGGGAACAGTGGGGGCAAGGCCACGCGACTGAGGAGGCAAATATACGCAGACGTCCAGCTGCCTAACCAAACGATCCAAATGACGTTTGTAGTGGTACCTCACTTGACAAGAACATGCATCATAGGCATGGACATCCTGGACTGATTGAAGGCAAAAATAGATCTTGATAACAAAAAAATGATTTTCCCATATCAACGAGGAGAACCCTCGATATCCATAGAAAAAGATGAGGGAGAAGAACCCTCAGAATAATACAACATCGGTGAAATAAAAAGACATCTATGGAACGAGGGGGAAAATTCAAATGAAGGGAACAATGGAGCAGACGAGACCTCAACGAAAGAAATAACAAAAGACATAAAAAAAAGATGGAGGATTATAAAGAAATAAACGACAATGTATAAACAGCATTAACAAACTTACTATGGAACTACAGAGAAATCTTTGAAGCAAGAACCGGACTACTCACGTCATACCAGTATACACTTGAATTAAAAGAAAACATACAATTCATATGAAGAAGTACCCATTACCCATGGCGTACCGCGAGGAGGTCGAGGAAGAGATACAAAGAATGTTAAATTTAGGGGTGATACAAAGACCCAACAGCCCTTATATAAGCCCGATAGTGCCGGTTATCAAAAAAAATGATCGGTAAGGCTTTGCTAAGACGCCGCAAGCTGAACGGTGTCCTAATTGAGGATTGGGACTGTCCGGAAACGACAGAGACACTGTTCCAGAGGTGCAGGGGAACAAAGATCATGTCCACATTGGACATAACCATGAGCTTCTGGCAGATTCCCTTACATGAGGACTCACGGCAGTACACCGCCCTTCAACACCAAGGGAAGACATACGGTATGAATTTAAAGTAGTACCCTTCGGTCTCAAAACCAGCACGGCGGCCTCAGGGCGAGGTTTAGACTGCGCATTAAGAGGAGTAGGAGAGAACATCATCTCGTTTGTCGACGATACCCTTATAATCTCTGAGTCCAATCAATAACATCTGCAACATTCAGAACACGTTCTATGCCGCCTCGTGGATAATAATTTACCGCTCAACCTGACAAAATCACATTTTCCCAAGTAAGAGGATTTTGGGTTTAATAAATTTTTACTCCAAATTTAACTCCCAGCATGCAGAGAACACAGTGCCTCTCCTCGACCTGATTAGAAAAGAAGTAAAGTGGGAGTGGAACGAGGATAAACAAAAATGCTTTGAGGAAGTTAAGGAGCTCTTTTGTGGAAACATTCTCTTCCATTTTGCAGGCCCAAGGAAGGCCTACTACCTAGAAACATACGCGAGCGATTACGCACTGAGAGCGGTGCTATACCAGCAAGACGAACATGAATAAAGAGACATCATCACACTAGAGAACAGGACGTTAAAGGGCCCTGAACTAAGCTATTTCACCACAGAAAAGGAGCTCTTGACTGTTGTATAGGCATGAGAAAAATTTAGAACCTATTTAAGAGGAGCGAAAATCATTAATAGGACGGACCACATGGCGCTGACATTCCTAAGAACTTGTTTCTTCGTGAACGCCCGCTCGACGAGATGGATCTTGATGATTCAGGATCACGATCTGCAGATAGATCACATCCCAGGCAAAAATAATGTGGTAGCGGACATCCTAGATCGAAATGATGAAAGGGGTACCCATCAAAGGAACAGACGAGAAACAAAGCTGACAGTGAACTAGCTTAAATACAAAGGAAGCCCAGACACGAGAAACTCTCACACCTACAGCACTACTAACAACTCACAACTCATAACTCACCTTGAGGAGCCGAAAGGAGACGCTGGGAGGAGATACGATATGCGGAAAGGAATCTTACATCACAAAGGAAAGGAAGAAAGTCGCATTAACGTTTCGTGAGGTCTGGTGGACCTCTTGGTTGAAGAATGCCATTTAACTTTTGGCCAGGGGTGCCACGCCGAACGCTGTGCGTTCTCAAAGGAAGGTTTCACCACCCAAAATCAGCCAAAATAACTCGACGTCTCATTGGCATCTGTGACTCATGCCTAAGAAACAAACGACCAGTAAGATGGTGGGAGGAACTAATGCCATCTGTTTTAAAGAAAAACGATCTGGATTACCAAATCAAGCGAATGACGGAAGGGGCTAAGAGGAGAAAGGAGGTGACTGCACAGGTGGGAGGATCATGGGATGGAAGTATCGACCAGAACATCGACCCAGGACACTTCCGAGCATGGTCACCAAGACAGGTGTGGCCAATCACGCCTACGTGGGAGCGCCGAAAGAGAGACACCCGGCCCACCATAACTACAATAACCGACTGGATTATCTGTATTCAAAATTTCCATTCTAAGGCCTTCATTCAAATTTTAAATGGGAGGGCATTGTAGCGTGGTCGCTACAAAATATCGCTGAGGAGTGACGATCAGGCGGGCTAGCATGTATCAACTTCATTCGACCAGTCAGTCGCAGGGGCCTATACATTGCGCAAGCCTGAGTCAACCGCGTAGCATGAGAGCTAGCGCCAGTGTCAAGGGTGAGGCACTCGATCCTCATCTCTGGGCACTACTGCGGTTCTAACCAGGAACTTCAAGGGTTGGAAATAAACTCAGCTTCTTTCCGGCACTTAGAGCTTCCCCGCAAAGAAAGGTCTTCAGCCTAGGAATTCAGCCCAGAAAATGTTGAACGACGTTTTTGTAATCAAGCCATGCTTTTTTCTCAGTCAAAGTCATTTTAGTAACGAAAACGTCGTCTTTTAACAGTTTTCAAATTTGAGGTCCATCGAATATTCATTCTTTTAACTTAGTATCGGACAACTGGGGAAACTGAGGCATTATAAACTGAAAAAATTTTCCTTCTTTATTTAGTGCTTTTACAAATTGTTTCTTCAAACCCAACTTGATGTGAAGAGATGGAAGAAGGACTTTTGGAATCTCCACAAATTTGCCATCTGTGTTGTTCGTACTTGATTTTATCCGAGACGATTTTTATATTACTGTAATTTTCATTGAGATTTGTTGAACGAGCCATTGGTATCGATGCCTACTTGTTTGTTTTGTGCAACGAGACGGCCTTCAGGCTTCCTTTAGAAGAGTCTATGAATAACCTCCACTCTCCATCCTTGTAAACTCCTAGTTTTAATTCATTTATTAGTCCATTAACATTGGTGCAATAGACTGAAGACAGTTCTTGATCAAAATAAAAGTATTTCTGAGAATTCTGTTCTCTGTTTCGATGAACACTAGACTTCGTCCCTCTTGCTAAATTTCATTTTTTTCAAAATCTCAAGCAAGGTGTTAAGCGCCATTCAAGATAATCTCAAATCTCAAATAAAGTCATTCAATTTCTTTTGGGACTACTTCCCTGAATGTCTCGTTTTTGTGCTATATGTAGTGTACTCGTCATCAGATGTTTCACATTCGATGTTGGAATCTTCACTGCTGCTTGTAAAATAGTCTGTCTCATGTTCCAGAACTGCCTCTTTTTTTTAGTGTTTGAATGAGAAATGCGTCTACTGGAATGTCTGCAGGTTTTTTCACTTGTGGTTCTATCACTGAAGAGACTGTGTGATAAGCTATAGATTTTTTGTCAAGAATTCCCCATTTTCTCTCATTGTTCATGCAGAAGTAACAATCCCTTTCATTCTGCAGTTTTTCCCAAATTGCTGGTACAATAAACTTCAAGCTTGCTTTGTTTTCACTTTCTTCGAATTTTCACAACATAAAATCGCAAGCAGGGCATATTATATGAGGAGCCCAGCTTTCATCTCGTTCTGGAAACTTAATGTTGAAGTATTATGCATACATGTCCCGAATTTTCCCAATAATCTTCTTCCGATATTTTGGGATTTCATATTTCGTGCAAGTGTAACAAAGTTTATTCTGACTGTTTTCACAACTATGCGTTTTTTCCAAGTTTTTTTGTTTTGGAAGCCATGGTTATTTCAATTTCCGCACGTTAAGGATCCTGGCCGGATCGCAGGCGAGTCCACTGTCCTGGGGGTGATAACCCTCATACCTCCTTGAGGTTAAGTATGAGGGATTTTCAGCTTTGATGAGGACAATGTCAACTCATCGACGGACACACTACAGCTTCATTCTCACACCCTAACGTCCCCCTGCATGGTAGCGCGCCTTCACTGGCATCGTTACTGACTGGACATTTAAAAGATTTTGACTCTAAAGTATATCTTTTTTAACTCTACGTCATTAACGTCAGGTTATAACAAAAAAACTTCTGATGATATTGAATACGTAAGTTGTATTTTAGTTTCAATTTATTATGAAAACACTATTTATATTAGAGTGGAAAACTATCCTGATGGAGACCCGCATTGAGAGCCGGAATGTTGAAAATAAAAACGACGTTTTTGAACAACTTGAATTTTTTTCTGTTTGTTTCTATTGGACCGCAAGACCGAAGGAGGGAAACCTTATTGAATGTTGAAATTATATCAACGCTCGAAGAAAAGCAAGAAAAAACTTGGAATCTCGCTCCAATATGTTGGTTTAGTTACTTTATATATGAAGTTTTTTTAGAGTTTGTGATTTAGAGTATCTGCAACTTAAAAAAAATATTGATATGAGAAAATGTAGAAAAGAAATTTGACATCAATTCCAAATGCTTATAAGAGTTTGGTTGATGCTATAAAACTAAAAATAAAGATGCATTAAACTAAGTTTGTTCATATTGTACCAACGAATGTACTTGCACTCACACAGCACGCTAGACATAGGCATGCGAGTCCACAAAATTTTTTCGACATTTTGAGACAAGGTAACCAATTTGAGTAAAAATTTTTAAATTAATATCATATGTTAGACTAATGTAAGTCCCAAATATTAGTGCAAACTATTTATTGGCTTATGAGATATTGCAATTCGCTGAAAAATTTCAAATGACGATATCTCAAGAACGGTTAGCCCAAGACAGGATTTTCTTTCTTTGGAGAATTAAGTGTCAAACGGCATCACTGGGTCCTAAATTTTTTTCATTTTACTTTAAAACGGTCTTGCTCTAGATTATTGAAGTCTTTTAACCAATCAATTTAGAATGACCGCTCAAAAATTACATTGAATTATTCAGATAATTTCGTGAGTTTGAAAAATTTCTCAAAGATGCTCATATCTCATCTTGTTCCTTACGTTTCACTAAATTTTCTAAAAACAGGGAAAATGTGCCCACAATCAACCGTTCTCGAGATATCGACGAAATTCAAAACACAGCAACTTTTAAATCGAATATTCTTATGGCTTTATACTTTGCGTTTGTATTACTGTCGATCTGTACAATAAAGATATGCCTCAGGCAACGCTTTATTGTATCAACTCCATCCCACAGCCTAAATGTAAATAACTAACTATGTCAATAATGAGATAATCTCTAGTATATATACAAGTGAAACATATTCAAGTTCTTCTCAATTACAGCCCAAGGAATTCTCCGAAAATCTGTTATCTGTAATCAGCGATATGAAGATTTTAATCTGGACGCTGCTCTTCGCTTTCATGATATTTCATAACTTTTTTCGTAAGTATAATGTAAAATAATAACAAATCAATCATATATTAAATATCTCACATCCAGATATCGGCTATATTCAAACATTGGTTCATCACTTTGAAACAGTTGAAACATATGTTACTATCATTAGACGTATTTCATTTTGCTACGAAATTATGTATTCATCAAACTCATAATTTAATCAATTGTTATGAATATATTTGTCATGAAACCAATCAAATTCGAACTTTTTGCGTTCACTCTTACAACTCATTATAGCTTAAACTGAAATTTTTGCCAACATATGCTACACAAGTTTTGCAAAATGCTTTGTGTCCAAAATCCTTTGTAGACGCTTCTCCTGTCTGGATCTAAAGGCCATCAAAAAATGATGTTCAAAAAAACTCTGCATCTATCCATCGCATCGTAGCGTATCTTTGAGCCCAGAACATCCGACTGGAGCCCCATTAGCATCGAGACTGAATCTACTCATGTGTATATTTACGTGTTAATATTGACTGTCTGCAAATCTGCATTTGGGATATTTTCATTTTGGACCAATAACTTTCGGTTCTTTGAAAACATTAGTTAATAAAGAATCCATATTTTTCTTCTTACAGAATCAATACATGGATCGCCACATGAGCCTGAACTCGTGTACCGTAATCATAGAGCTTATGGAATACGCTTTCGTAAAACGATTTTTCCTTACGGAACATATACTCTTGAAAGAGGTAATTAAAAAACTAAAATACAATCTGAAACAAATATTGGATAATTAGCGAAGATAGCGCGCGTCGTACGCTCATAACATGTTTCTCATTTTGATTGCCTAATTATCAAATTTAAAATATTTTTAATTCAAGGCCATGCTATACTTACTCGCCTCCTACTTCACCGAAATTTTTTTCGCAACAACTTATGTCTATACGAATTGAGATATCTAGTTGAAGTCAGATAAAAGGCACTGAGGAACGATTGTATGGCTTTCAATTTCTGTAACTACAGAAAAATTTATTTTTGGAAAATTTTGTTTGGATTTCCAGAAATTTAGGAACAGTCGAACATTTCTTAGTGCCTCTTATATAATGTCTCAGATTTTCAATTCGATATCTGAATTCGTGTCTACGTGAGTTGTTGCAAAAAAATGTCCTTAAGGTATGAATCAGATAAGTACAGCATGGCCTTAACAGTAATTTTAAGTTAGGTTTCAATTTAAATCATGAATTTAATTTCAATTTCATTTTTATTTTTATCTTTTCTCATTCTAATTTTTTTGGATTTCAGTAATCAGTAACTTTTATTTAATTTCATCATAGCAAGAATAAGAAACAATGAAATAAGTTAAGAAGTTGATTTAGGATTTCATATCGTGATAAGATGTTCTTGAAAGACATGCTAGAATTCTAAGTTATGAACTCATTTCGAAAATTTGTCAACTTGTTCAATTTTGAATGTTTAAATCATGAAATATTGAACATCTTTTTGAAATAGGTCTATCTTGAATATTTTAACATTGTTAACGTGTATAATTTGAAACGATGTATTGTGAATGTTTTTTCTTTGAAACAGTTCAATTTTTGAGAATTTCAATCAAAATACCTACAATTTTAAAGATTCTAAAATGAAAATTCTTAAACTTTAATGATTTTGAAGATCAAAAGTCAAGAGTTTTCAATTCTGAATCTTTAAAATTGACGAGATTCCAGATGCTAATGATCGAAATTACAGAATTTTTTAATTTTAATCCTTTAAATTAAAAACTCTGCCATTTTGAATATTTACGGTGAAAAATTCTTCAATTTTGAATATTTTCAATTACAGATTCTTAAATATTTAATATTTATTAGGGTGGCCCTTATTTTCAAGTTTGCAATTCTTTTCGGCACTCCCCAGATTGGTCCCACTCGATAAAAAAATAATTGCTGTAAAGTTTTAGCTGGATCAGAGAAGGGAAATTGACGTCTTCAGAATTTCAAATAGGTATCTAAACAACCATTTATATGTACCGAAAATCGATTCTGTTTGATATCTTCTGAAATAAACTGGAAACTAATTCAATGGCCAAGGACCAAGGGGCCACACAATGGGGCAGAAAAATGTCTCTGGATAAACTGATATTCTGGAGCGGTTTGTAAACTGATTTTAACGTTTTTTTTGTTTTTTTTTTTGATTGGAGCTAATAAAATTCCATATGAGTCGGTCAGGGCTGATTTTGAAAAAAGTTTTTCATTTTCTTTTATATTCAGTTACAGAAATGGGAATTTTTTTTCAGAAGATTACCGGTTTTCGAAAAATACTTAGATTCAATCAAAAATACCTAAAATTAATGAAGCAACTATCTAAGAAAGTTGTATAATAGCTTAGAAATTGTTTAAAAATGTATTGAATTTGTTATAAACAAATAAGTGAGTAAAAGTGTATTCATGAGGATTGACTGTGATTCGCGAATTGATTTGCACTAAATTTGAACCATTTGTAAACAAAAATCGTTTCTTTATTGCATCCATGAAATATAATAAATAATTTGTAATTTTATCAACAAATTTTATAAATAATTATTCATAGCAGGTAGTCATCTTGAAATAAATCGAGTTTTTTTATTGAATCGGCCAAACATTACACGAAAATATCACAAAATTATCAGACTCATTTATCTAACAGCAATTGATAATTCTTAAAAAAAATTTAAGCAACAAATGCACTGTCTGGCTATCTTTAGAGGTGAGAACTTGGTTTTTTCAACGTAATGAAGTGTAAATAACTGATTTCTGAACTTTTAGGGAGCTTATATGACAATCAACAATTTTCATTGTTAACAAAAATTGTTTGAACAAATTTTAACATCTTAGGCATTTTAAAGAAAAAAATTGCGTTTCCATAGTATATTAGCAGACTGCTGTATAGTCATGGCTCCTGCTATCGGTCGATAACAATTGACAATTGTTTGAACAAAATTTATTAACAAATGCATTTTTCAGCTATTTTTAAGGGTAAAAACTAGGTTTTTTCAACGGAACCAACTGTTCATTACCAATTTTCAAACTTCTTTTTATAAAACTCGATAACGATCTACTATCTTTATTGTCATTAGTAATTTTATGGACAATTTTTAGTCCTCTCATACATTTGTAAACAGGAAGAAAAATTGTGGATTAAATCATCAATGATAATAATAATGGTGGATCTCTATCGAGTTTTATGAAAAAAGTTCAAAAATTAGTAATTAACAGTTTTTTATGGGGAAAAAACCAACTTTTTACATTTAAGAATAGCCGAAAAACGCATTTGTTAATTAATTTTGTTTAAACAATTTTCAATTGTTATCGTTCATAGCAAAGAGCCATCACTGAATAAAAGCTTGCTAATACCCTAAAGAAACGCAATTTTTTCCTTAAAAAATTCCTAAGATGATAAAAATTGGTTTAATCAATTGTTTTTAACAATGAAAATGGTTGATTGTCAAATTAGCTCTCTGAAAGTTTAGAAATTGGTTATTCACACTTCACTACGTTGAGAAAACCAAGTTTTCACCTCTAAAAATAGCCAGGCAGTGCATTTATTAATTAAATTTGTTTAAACAATCATCGGTTGTTATTGGATGAATAAATCAGATCAATTTGTGACATTTTCGTATAATTCTTGGTCGATTTAATAGAAAAAACGATATTTATTCCAACAAAACTACCTTTTATTGATAATTGTTCATAGAATTTGTTTATGAAATAAAAATCCATTTATTATATTTCATAAATACTCTTTAAAAAACGGTTTTTGTCAATAAATTGTTCAAATCTAGTGCGAGTCAATCCATAAATCACTGCCAATCCTCATGAATCCATTTTCACTCACTTATTTGCTTATAACAAATTCAATAACTTTCTAAACAATTTATAAACTATTAGACAACTTTCCCGATTGATGCGGAATTTCATTAGCTTTAATTTGAAAAAAAAATCCAAATCGGTTTACAAACTGCTTCTGAATATCAATTTGTCCAGAAACATTTTTCTTGCCCCACTGTGGGTCGAGAGACAGGTGCTGCAAGCTCAGCGAAGTTGAGCAATTCCGTGAATACAAAGCGGGCAGTCCGAACACTCATGTGAATTTTTCGCATTCATTCTTAAATATACGATGAAAACTCTCTTTTCACTCATTAGCACTTATTATTGAAAGAAGGTCCATGGATAATGATAACAAAAATCTACATTTATACAGAATACAATCAATTGATATTATGTTTCCCGACTAGAAATGGTTTTAACGCCCTGAATGTTTACGACATGGAAATTCTTGGAAAGACTTCACAGACATCGTGAGCCATACCCAAGACAGCCTCTAAGTCGAGGTTCCAGTGTATTGATGCTATAGAAGTACACGACATACAAAAGTTATAGAATTAGTCAAGAAGCATATTTTATTTTCTACCACATTTCTCCGTGCGACTAACGGTTTTCGAAAAAAATAAAAAAAACAACTCGTGGTATTAGTTTTTTTTGGATTTTTTTTGAAAATAGTTAATTGCACGGAAAAAAGTTTAGAACTGAAATATCAATTAAAATATGCTCCTTGACTAAATCTATAACTTTTGTACTGCATACATTTTTCTAGTACCAACATTTTAGAAGATATTGAATAAAATCGGCTCATGGTACATATAAATGATTATTTAGATATTCAAAGGCCCGAGGACGTCATTTTGCCTCATCCGATTGAGCTGGAACGTTACGGAAATTATTTCTGCATGAAATGGAACCAATTTGATGCGTGACGTGAAAAAATTCTCAACAAAATTTTCTTACCCAGAGTAACTAGAGGCCACGCTAATGTGTATGATATAAAATAAAGCAGTTTTGAAAGCTTTTTTCGAATAATTCAATTTCGAAGATTTGAAATTGAAATTCATTCAATTCTATGAAGTCTTTCATATGCGGATCCAAAAGTGATTAATGAAATATTGCTAGTTGCTAAAATCATCCTTTGCAGATATGATGTTTTCTAAATAATAAAAAATTGTCGGCTTTCAGAAATGAAATTCAAAATTAAATTTCTTGAACGCAATTATTCGTCAATTCACAATTTAGTATAATTCAGTAGTTCTGAGTAATTGAACTTTTTATTCTTAAAAATAATAATGAGTTACTATATTTTTGTTACACGATAAGATGCCAGAACAAATCTACTAGAACCACGATTTGTTGCACCGAAAGTCCAACCTATTAATGGCGATATAATAAAGCGTGGTGGATTTCGTATCGGAGTACCGCATAGAAGTGTGATTCTTGCAACGAAATCAAATGGTGAATTAGGTAATTTCAAACTAAAACTAATGAGCTTGAAATGATTTGCCAATATTTTTACTACTAATTTTTTTTACTAATTTTTGGTTTGGACTTTTCAAAATCATCGACATTTTCTGAACCGATTATTGGACTTTGATGAAATCTAGAGGTATTAGAGATTCAATTATACATTTTAAAAATGTAAAACTTGAAGAAAAATCAGAAATATTTTCCGAAAGAAATTTTGAAGAAACGTTTGATGAGAAGTTTGAGTGAGAATGTACGCTTTGCTGCACACCCATCAAACACGTTCTTTAACTGTTCTAGATTAATAAAGGAATGGTGTTCTATAATTATTGTTACAACGTGGTGACATAACTGTTCCAGGACAACAAGGTAACAGTGTTCTAGAACATTCTGACACTATTGTGACAAAACTGTTCTAGATCTATGTGACGGCAAGATTCTGTGACGATTGTTATATAACTATTCTAGAACAAACAGATAATAGACGTTCTATAATATTTGTACCCAGTTTGATCTGAAAATATGCCGCAACAATGTTATTTTGACGTTCTGAAACGCTGTTACTAATGTGTTCTAGAACGAATTAGGAACAAAAATTAGTAACTCTTACAGAACAGTTAATACATAATTGTTCTAGAACCAACCAATCACAGATGTTCTGTTCTAGAACAGATACAGATTCGTTCACAGTCGTATTTGTCAATCGATTTTTTTGAAATGCTCCGCAATAAATTCTAAAAAGAAGTCCGGTTTGCGATTCTTCAATTTTTTTGTGAGTGCAGTATTATATAAACAAACGAAGCGACAAAACTAGGCATTCAAGCTTTATAACAATTTTAAAGAGAAAATATCGACTAAAACTCACTATTGACCAGAATCATTGCTACTGCACTCATAGAACAAAAACAATCCTATTCATATAGAACTTAGTTTCAATAAACATTTTTATAAATAAATTCTCACTTGCTGAGTTTTTCTCACAGCTATATTGAATTTTCTGACCAGAACAGATTTACAGTTGTCCTTAAAGGAAATTTTCAGCCTAAAGCTTCATCAAGCAATTATAATATGCATTGCTAATAAACATTTTGTATCAACAAATACCTCAATGGGCCGTTTTCCCATGGGGAAAAATGATTTATTCCTCAGTTATTGCTAGAATTACCTTATTTGTGATAATGAACCAGCATAATTAACAAACATTCATCTATATAATTGTCATTAACCGTAAGTGAAGCAATAAACAACAGTTTTTGCAATTTTTAATGACAATTCATTTTTAAATAATGTATCAATCTGCCGTTCCTCTTAAAAAAAAAATTTATTCAATTATTGTTGGTGTTAGCCTAATTGTGATATTGAACCAACACTATTGATGACAAAGAATTATCTGTGATAGTCATAAACAATTTTTTAAACAAAAACTTAGAAATATCATTTCTACATTCAAATTTTTCACATGGACACTTTTTAAAAATCATTTTCATTTTATTATTATTTATTTGTTATAATTGTATGTAGAATAATTTCCTCCACGGGTAAACAGCCGTTTGGGAGATTCGTTCATATACATTGTTATTGACAATACATATTATTTTTGCTCAATAAAGCTTTAAGTTTAAGAAATCCTTTAAAGACAATTGTGAATCATTTCTGGTCAGAATAGTCAATCTAGCTGTGAGAAAAATTCAAAAAGTGAGATTTCAGATCTGCAATAAAAATGTTTATGACACGAGTAAATGTTAACGTATGTTGATCTTGAATTAAAAATTATGACTCTCATGAGAAATCTTAACAATATGATTGACAACAATACATTTTTTGTAAGTAAAAGGCACAGTTTTTAATTCGTTTATGAAAATTGTTTTTAATAATCAAGTTAAACATGAATAGGCAGCATTCGCATATTACGTAACGTTTTTTTCGATCATTCCTACCCCCACCCCCATCATAACGATTCTTGTATAGCAAGTGCATGTTCCTTTAACAAGGGTATAACAAAAATTGTACACCGCCCCCCACCCGTTTCATGATACGTAATATGTAAACGTTCCCATAAAATTATTTCTGTTCTATGAGTACCCGAGCAATAATTCTGACTACTAGCAAATTCATTTTAGCATTTTTTATTCAGATAAAAATTCGTAAAGCTGAAATGGCCAATTTTTTCACTTTATTTGTCTATATAACGCTGCACTGATAAAAAACTTAAAATGTCGCGGATAATGTTCCTCTTGAAAATTTCATGCTGAGCATTTCTATAAAATGATCAAAATCGGTGAAAAAATATGACTTGTAGCCAATTATGAACAATAAATTCCAGATCTGGTCCTCTGTGTAACACAGCGCAGAGTCTCAATAAAATGACGATATCTCGATAAACAGAAGATTCTCCAGGAATTTCCTAGATAGAAAGATGATTTCATAAGGAATCTTTTCATCTATATCTAATACCCTCGGAATATTAAATTTCGTCTCTTATATTTCTAAGTTTCATCAAAATCAAATTATCGGTTCCAGAAATTTCAATAATTCCAAGAAGTCTAAATAAAATTCTAATATTTTTCAGTACTCAGAGGTGAACCAGTGAAATTGAAACTTATAAGTGGTGATATACTGGTACGCGATGGAGTGCGTTTTGCAATATTCGAGAACGGGTTCCGCCAATTTAGTCCACGGCATCAGGTACCAGACGAATGAAGACCTCTAGGTTGGGGGAGGACTTTAACCTGAAATCTTCGAAATTCAATTCCGAAAAAAACCTCACGTGCATCCTAAACTATGACTCAAGACAGATTTATGGGTAAACATCTTCGGCAAACCTTAACTGAAATGGAAATCTTACGTAGAGCACAAGTCAAAAAAATAACTTTCACTTTCCCATACATATAACAATATATAAAAGAATACTGCACGAAGTCAAAAAAATTGGTCGAAATAAAAAATATTAAAAAATATATAAAATATATATAATCATTTTCCCATACACATATCAATATGTAGAATACTGTACGAAGTCGAAAGAATAACTAAAGGGCTCCTTTGAGAGGGTGAAGAGAAGCAAGACACACGACGCTACGCGTGTGTCAGAGCTTTGAAGGTCTCTCCACAATAGAAATTTATAAATCGATATAGCGTCGACACAGCATGCATCACGTTGATGCTGCATCGACATTGTGGAGACACCTTGCATTACACTTTCGAGCCATGGTTTCACTCGACTCCAGGCGCGATTCCCCATATCGAGGTCTAAGATGTTTACACATCAAAAGATGTAAAAATCAAAATTACTCCATTAATTTTTATGTACAGAGATAAAAATAAAATTGATTTTGAACGCTTAATGGGCATAAAAATTCTCTGAAGTAAAACTGAATGATCATTTCGACCCTTACGAATAATGAACCAAATTCGAGCAAATATTGAGCATAACTTTGATTGAAAACTGTGCCTCACTTAAATTCAATATTGATATGATTTCTACAGTGTGGGAGTTCGTAGTGAGTGGTTAAAAGCTAGCGCCTAGATGCATGCAACAATGCTTGCATATAAAAACGCTCGTACAGCATCAGCTGCTGTGAAAAGGCAGAAGGTAAGTCAAAAGAATCGTGTTTCTCCAGTTACAATTTCAAAATGTAACAGTAGTTCAGCTAGGCGGCAACGATGCCACTTTCACTGACCGAGCAAGGTTCAAATCTAAGCTACATAACATATTTCTGATAATTACCCTTGGTCGGCATTGCAGATTCATAGCCAATTCCTACCACAGGTCATGCCGCAGTCGGCATGGATTAAGGCTACCTTACCGACAAAAGAATGGGGGGTCTTGTTTTCAAAAGTACCGCGCGTTCTTTCCGCACTGAGATTCTCCTGTTTAGGAAGTTGCAGCGCAGTGAGTACAGGGATTTCCACGAGTTATGATAACGAGTTGAGTTGGTGGGGGGACGGAGGGAGGGCTTATAACCGTTAATATTTAAAAGTCTAACCAGGGGCGGAAAATTGGTGTGAAAATTGAAAAGTTGTATTTAGTCCTAGTGGTGCCTCTATGTAAACGCTGCGCATAGGAATCCAATAGTACTACTACTATAGCACTACAGATGGCACAACTGTGAAAATAGTGTGACTAATGCAGTTTTATGGTTACGCTTCTATCCTCTACCGCTCATGCCAGGAGTCGCAAGCGAGGAAGGAATATTGGAACTAATTAATACAAGAATGTAGATCATAAGCCAGAGAGAAACTCAAAAGAAAACATTCAATTGATTCCAGGCCACTATTGGATATAAATGTATAGGCGAACGCAGACTTTGTGAATTTATTTAATATTATAAGAAGTTAAACAGTAATTGTTAAGGAATAATTTTCATTTAGAAACCGTGAAGATTCAGAATATTTATGGATCAGAATTGTAAAGTAATTCAAGGACAGAAAAATTCCAGAAGATTTTTGAAGAAGCACGAGATCACAATTTAAGGAAGAGCACAGTTATGAAATATTTGGTACTTTCGAGACTACGAGATAAATAGAATGAACCATCAATTTATTTTATGATGTAAGCTAGGATTAGGAGAACTTTTGCACTGAAGGGCGTACCCAAGACACGGAATGATTGAAGAATTATAAAACAGTTGACACCAAGACCCCGAGCAAGGAAAATACCGTAGTCCACGTGAAATGAATTGTGCGCTTCTTTCCCCGCCTCCAGGAGGCCCAAATACTCTGGGGGCCCAAATGGTCAGTGAAATCTGCAAGAAGAAGTTAGGGGTACAAAGAAAATGACTGGAACTAGCGTTGTTCTCCGTCTGAATTCGAATCTCAGATTAAATTTGCCTCGAATTCAGTCTTGAATAGTTTTTCCTGAGATTTATTTCCGCGCTACGATAATTTTCACTTGTAACAATTTTCCGACTGCTAAACTCTTGCGTGACATTTTTAAATATATTGATGGAGCAGATGAGCTCTGCCGCATCAGCTAGTTGCATAGGTAACATTAGTCGATAAATTTACAAAGATAAAGCCTCGCAACAGTCGATACAATCACCAGTCTGTATCACCTTCTGTCATTACTGCAGATCTCTTCCGTGTATTGATATTTAGTCCATGCATCAGGTGTCAGCTTTACAGACGTGTGTTGCACACTGGTAAGCGGTGGCCTCGAAAGGTGGGACAACGATGGTCTCTTGCATGTGGCAACACTGATGTCCCAAAACAGAGAACCTTTCTGACCTTGCAACCATGATTCTTGCTCATACCTACATAATGTACACACATTCTCCAATTTGTTCATCCAATACCAGCATGCTCGTATTCCATCTCCCTTCTAAATCTCACCACTATATTCCATTTGCTCTTCTTTTTAATATTCTTCAGGCATTCTGGCTCCAACACACTCTTCACCATCCTGTACCAGCTGTTGGCTATAGCTTCAATTTGTCAATTTGAATTCCAAATGCTGGAATTATTGATGGGGCTAATTAAAATTTTTGCAAAAAAGAATGGTTATTGCAAACCAATAACAGGTGGCTGGTAGTTGGATCTAAAGGGCGTACAAAATGGGTGCCCATACACTCTACGTGGACTCGCAGTTTTCATTTGCTGGGGCTCTTGGTGACGTAGTTCCAAGTAGCTGGGCCTGGGGAAATCCGCAAAACCTTCGAATTCGTACTCTCTCAAAGATTCTTGGACTGTAATCGAAAAGCTTAACTTGGTAAGATAGATAATATACAAAACTTGAGAAGAAAGTAATAA
The DNA here is from genome assembly GCA_032362435.1 of Melikaiella ostensackeni. Classification (NCBI taxonomy): domain Eukaryota; kingdom Metazoa; phylum Arthropoda; class Insecta; order Hymenoptera; family Cynipidae; genus Melikaiella; species Melikaiella ostensackeni. The sequence continues at coordinate 28,756 of JAUMHM010072725.1, forward strand.
AGATAAGTAATGAAGATGTAACGAGTTTACAGTCATTAAATATCAGCTTTTTAATTCTAGGTTTAAACTTCAGCTCACGAACTCTAAGAAATAGTTACGACGACATATAATTTTCAAGTAAATTTCTAGTCGTTCACATTTTCTCAAAATACAAATTTATAATCTCTCGGAACTTGCACGCATATGTTTGAAATGCGCCCGCGTTAGATTGGCTGCTAAGATCGCCAGCAGGAGCGGCATACGCCATATGTTGTCACGACCTGGGTATGGCGACCTTTGTGTTGGTTCCGATTTTACCGGCCGGAATTGAAAGATAATTGTGTGGTCAATTTTCAAACAAATTTATAAAGATAGGCTAGAGAAAAAGACAGGAGATAGTTTTTAATATCCAATTTGACAATTATTGAAACAATTTTGATACGCGGATTGATGCGAGGTCTCGGTTTTGATTTTAGAGAATAAAATGTAGAATACTAATACCAGAGCGACGAGAGAAGAGACGACTTCTTAAATCTAAGGATAGTCGGAATCTGGCTTTTGAAAATTTGTATATTTCAACCAATTAGAATTTTGGGTCTTCCACTTAGATAAGGGCCTCTCGTTCAGGAAAAACCAATGAGAATCAGAGTGAAAACTTGCTCTTTTTCTTGGCTTTTATTGCGTATTCTTGGAATTCCTCATTGGTCTTACCCTCGGGGTTGTGGTCATCAACATCCACGCAAGAGCCCTGGAAATCTAGTGTAATTCGGACTTATAGGATTCAGGCCGAATGGTGAAGCCATTTTGTCTGATTTTTTGTATAAATAATCTAAAGAGTAGTGAGACTCCAGTACAGGCCGCTTTTTTCCGAAAAAAATCAATTTTCATGTAAGAATTAAAAAGAAAAAATGCGCTTCGATGAGATCGTTGTATCAAAGTGTTTTACTATTCAACAAAGCAGGGAGCAGGTAAGGCAATTTTCGAGCTCGGACTTTCCTTTGGGCGACTGTAGCGAGAAAAGGGAAAATCACCATTCGTCATGACTCAAGTTTGCAGGTAATGAAACGCCCACTATGACCAACATAGATGCATTTAGGGACGAACACACCGTATGCGAAAAGTAGGGACCCCTACCCAAATAAGTGGGTGAATTCCTAAAAGGTTGGGTGGGTAAGAAATTTGGTATTCTCTTAAGAGTTACATTGTGAAATAAAACATCAATGGTAAGACGATTAATAGTGATTGTTCTGAGAAAAATCACGTACAACTTTATATAAAGTACAGTGTCAAATTAGCTGCAAGAAGTCTGTTTTGTAGAAAGAATTATTAGCAGCATTTCTTATTTATTTCAACAAATACACGTGCTGTAAGTTTTTTCATGAGGAAAAAAAATGCGCAATTAAATTTCATATTCAAATATATGTTTGAGAAATTAAAATTTGAAACATTTCTCACAAGCTCTCAGGGTCAACAAAACAATGCGCTAGACTTCTATATCCGGTTATTGCAGACATGCAGAGTTTGTGTATAATTCTAATAAATCTGGTATTTCTCGGAGGAAATTGGGCGACACATATTATTGATATCTTTCGTGTTTGTGTAATCTACCCGTTTATACAAAAAGCTTGTATATTGTCATTTAATGTACAATGTCCTACTTTCGGAGTAAGTTCGCCGAAAATTGTACAGTTGCACGGATTCGGCGTGAATATTGCATGCATGAAATCGGGGGGCGAGTTGCTTATAAGAAACGATTTTCTTTAACATTAACTTTTGATATTATATTGTTTACAGTTTTATTCTACTTAAAATTTGCATTTTATGATATTATCAATCCCCGGCCTCCTCCACCCACCCAACCTTTTGGGAATTTACCCACTTATTCGGGTAGGGGCCTCTACCTTTCGTATACGGTATTTTCACCCCTGAATGCATCTATGTTGGTCATAGTAAGCATTTTATTACCTGCAGACTTGAGCCATAACGGATGGTGATTTTCCCTCTTCTAGCTAGGGTCGCCCAAAGGAATGTCCGAGCTCGAAAACTACCTTACCTGCTGCCTGCTTCGCTGAATAGTAGAACACTTTAATACAACGATCTCATCAAAGCGCATTTTTTTCTCTTAATTCTAACATAAAAATTTTTTTTTCAAAAAAGCGGCCTGTACCGGTGGTCTCTATGCCCATGTGGCCGCAAGTATCAGCGTAAAGAGTCAATATTATTATTATCATTACTATACAATTAAGCCGAATCCATTTTGAAGTAAGCGTAACGCTTCCGGTTTTAGCTCCTTATACTACCGGGAATCAAGGACTTTATATGGTATGTGTATGTAAGGGATGCGTAGAAGAAGGTATAGGTTTTAGATCAATCTAGAAATCGCTTGTTGTTTATTCAAACGACACATTCGTCCCACAACACCGCTTCGACACGGGTGGTTGATCAATCTCTCTAGCAACCAACCCAGGCGGAGAGATTTGCAAAGCCATTATACTAATCCACTAAGAAAATCTCTCCACGCGGACTCATTAGTATCCATAATCTTTCGTTTCAGGCATCACTCTTCTTCTTATAAACAGCGGGTTCGAGCACATAATTATGTATTGCAATTTTAGCTTCATTCGTCACATTTTCCCTTCTAGGAATAGCTTGTGCACTGCCGATGATCTTTTTACCCTCGTTTGTACGTCTGGATATCTCTGCATCTATCCTTCCGTCAGCAGTGAAGAAACTTCCAAGGTACATTAACGCATCAACTTGTTCTATCTTCCCTTAGCTCAAGGCAATGCTGCATACTGTTTTCTCACCCATTTTTTCAAAAACGATAATCTTTGTTCAATTTGCGTTAATTCAAAGACCCATACTCATCATGCTGGTATCCAGTCTGCTCATCGTTCTCTGCAAATCGTTGACTGATTCTGCCGTAAAAAATCTCATCTTCTGCAAACGTCAGTCCACGTACTTTCACTGGTCCGTGGTCAACTCGTTCTTCGTCTAAGAACTCACTTCCAGACATTTGTCCATTTATACATTGAACATTCAGGAGGACATAACGCAGCCTTGCCTTACGCCCTGTTTAATATCGAACCAATCTCTCAGTTGTCATTCCACTCTAACGCTCGCTCTACTACCAATGTATATTGCTTTAGTTGCTTTTTAAAGCCAACCATATACTCCATACTCCTTCAGAACTTCCCAAACTTTAGATCTATTGACCACATCGAAAGCTGCTTCCAGATCAACAAATGCACCGAAAACTCTTTTGTTTATTCTTAAACTTCTTCTATGATCTGCGACAAGCTAAATATCTAATCCGTATATGATCTCACTGGCATAAATCCACATTGGACTTTCCAGATCCCTTCCTTAGTTATTCCCATAATTTTTCCAAAAACTATTTCGGTAAATATTTTGCCCATTGTACTTAGTAGGCTAATCGCTCTATAATGAGTACAGTCGCCTTTATCACCCTTTCCCTTGTAGATTGGGGCGATAATCGCCTTCCTACGATTATTTGGAAATTCAACATTCACAGCACACATATTCATAAATTCGCTCAGCCACACAACAAATAAAAGTGATAATAAGCGCAATACATTTTTCCCTACACGATCTTCAGCGTTTTTTATAGATTGGGACAGGGAACTAAACGTGATATTCACGAGACTCGAAACCTAAGAAATATTCGAAAATTAGAATGACGTTGTTGATTGTTATGTAAACAGAAGAAAAATGAAATTAATTTTGACCTTAAAACGAGTGTTAAAATTTTCTGACGCAAAACTAAATGACAAAAGGCAAAAGTTTAGGCAGGAGAATCGTACCTGTCCCTTTACAAATTCCAAATATAACCGATATTCCTATGTTTCTTGACAACTAATCTCGTTCCGTTCATCAAGCAATTAAAAATATTCGTCTGTATTTTTAAACGACTAAGGTACCTTTTTCCAAATTCAAATCCTCAAATTAATTAGAAAACATAATTTTCTGCGGTACACTGAAGAATATTCTTATCTCTATAACACTTCACTTTCGGAAATATAATTTCCATGCGAAATATTATTCTTTTATGTGAAAACTTTTTATTAAATTGAAAAACAATTCTTTATAATAATTATACAACTGAGGAAAAAAATTCATGAAGTGAAAGGGCATATATAT
>JAUMHM010072773.1:0-13997 GCA_032362435.1 Melikaiella ostensackeni
GATTAACGAATTTGGGGCCCCGAGGCCATGCCTCTCTGGGGCCCCCCTCCTTCTTTTCATATTATTTCCAAGAGCAACAGCTGGTATGAAATTATTTTCCAATAAATAATAGATAAATTCAATTAGTTTACATATATGCATATTTTTTATTTACAATAAATACAATTATACATTGTAGTTGGCAGTAATTACATACATACTAATATAATTTCGTTGTCTTGCCTTTTGTTGAGCAAATATTTGTATAATTTCGTCGTAATTGATCGAATTTACGAGGTCTGCGTTTGCTGAAAAGAAAGCTAATGCAGATAAGCGTTCGTCGCTAATTGAGTTTCTTAAATAATTTTTCACTCGCTTTACTACCAAAAAGAACGCTCTCCGGATGCATAGGTAGATAAAATACATAGGTAAATGCGAAATGCAATTTTCAGATTAGGATAGACCGTCATCGAGCGTTTCGTAACAATGATCTGTAGGATCGTACTCGTCGAATTTTCTTTCAGTTTTAGGACACGAAGGTATGACTTCAAATGAACACATTCTTCGGCTAATTGCTTCCCTAAATCTTTATCGTAAATGTTAACTAGATCGTTAGCGTTTTCTCTGATTTAATTATCCAAGAGTGTTTCTAACTGATTTATAAAGCGAAAGCGACCGTCGATCTCTCTGTAGGCATCACTTCGCCTCAATGACTCTGCTCCAAGTCTGTCAATAATAATAAAAAATGTGTTTACTTTCATGTTTTTTCTAGGAGTAAACAAAGTATCATTATTACTGCTTTCATCAAAAAATATTTTCCTAATTCTTAGTCTTTGATTTTGTTCCCAATATTCTGCGTCGTGAGTCAATCTTTCTTCTTCCTCTTCATAAAAGTCAAATTGATCTCGCAGGCTCGCAATATACAAACCTAAGGAATCATATTTATGAATTAAATCACACAATTCAGTGGTGTTACTTTGTAAGAATTTGTTAGTCGCGTTAATCTGTTCTAGAACATCATTCCAAAATACCGCGAGAATACGGTTTTCGAGTTTGCAAAATTGTAGGTATAAACCAAGAGCTTTTGACGTTACATCTGTTTTTTCCAATGGATCATGTGCTATTCCTAACGCAGTTTCCGCGAAATAATAATACGATTCTTTTAGTGCACGACTAGCATCTCACCTAGCTGACCACCGAGTACCCGAAACGCGTTTTGGTATTTTTCTCGAGTTTTTCTGTTAACCTGTTCCACCTGCGAGGAGAAGCACAAAAAAATACATATACATGTTGAACGAACATAAGAAAGCTTGCGGCATTCAGGCTGCAGTAAGCAGCTGCATTCCTCGCAAGATTTAGCGAGTGATCTGCGCAGGGAACGTAAACAACTAGAGGATTGTGCTCTTTAATTTTTGCTTGTCAGCCTCCATATTCTCCTGAATTGTTAGGGGCATTGTCATATGACTGACCACGACAATTCTGAATGTCAAGATCTAAGGCACCAAGCATTTCGAGAATGGCACATTCTAACTCATTAGCAGTATGATTCTTGGTTTGGAAGAACTCAATAAACCTTTTAACAGTGTACCACCCGCAAGAACATATCTTAAAATAAAAGTAATTTGATCAGTATGTGATATATCGGGGCTAGAGTCTCTGCTGAGCGCATAGAATTTGTTAAGCTCTACTTCTGAGACTACATGAGCTACAAGATGATCAGAAATCAGTTCAATAAATTCATTAAAAGTAGTTTTTAAAAGATACGAAACATTGCCCTTACCCTTATTACCAAAATTTTGAATATGTTCTTTCAAAAACGGATCATATTCCACAATTAGCTCTATTAGTCCTAAAAAATTTTCATTATGTTCTGAATGAATTCTTTCATCACTTCCTCTGAAAGCTGAGACACGTGTACCAAGGAATTTGATCACGCTTACTATCCGATGAAGAACACGTTCCCAATAAGTACACTCTTTCCCGTATTGTTCTGTTACGCCTTTTTCTATTGTACCGTGTGCAGTACTCCTCAGTAGATATTTTTTTAAACTTTCGCGATGCTCGTTGCTGTTTTCATGAGAAGCTAACGATTTTGATGTATTTTTCCAATCATTAAAGCCTGAGGTCTTGCGGAGTGAGCTCAAGGATCTGTTTGGAGAGTACCTAGAGAGAAGATGGAGGATCAATTTTCCTCTCTTGTCTCTTAACTCTCTCCAAAAGAGGAACTTATTAGTTTTTAGACCTAGAAATCTGACTCCCTAATATTTTTCTATAAAAGAAAGACCTTTCAAAAGCAACTACGAAGTTCACTCCCCATCTCAGTCCATAGAAGGATAATCTTTCCTAGAATATTCTGAGTTCTACTCTCTGAGATTTCAACTTCATTTTCAAATTCTTTGGCAGGCCTTGAAATGTTATATGATGTTACGTGTTCCATGTCATAGAGATTGACATACCTTCAGAAGGTATTTTTAACTACCTGAATCGACCCAGTCTAGTAGACGAACAGATGTATGGTCAACCGTACTCCCTGTGCCCTTTTTGCTTGTGAATTTTCACTGCGTCTTCGTGCCGGAGCACTGACCACCTGCGTAAACAGGTCATAAATTTTCTAAGGGACTACCATTGCAGAGATAAGGCTACACGGCCATATTTGAATTATTGTTATAGCCATTGTCAATAATAACATAAATCTAATGGTATTATTGTATGGATAATAGAATTTGAATTTATAACTGACCTTTGCTCTGTTGACGCCTTCTGGGCATTTACATTAGAAGTTAATGAAGGCGATTGCCACCAGATGAGATTTAATACCTGAAGACCAGCAGGTCGAGGTTAACAGAGGAAAGAAGGGCATTGACCTCATGACCTAGTGCGATCGTCTGAATAGGATAGATTAGGATTATCGAATCCAGACTTGAGTTCTTATATTTATAAATGTAAATAAAAGTAAGGGTATAGAAACAATAGTATGTTTTGACAGATTTAAACTTTGACTATGTGAGTTAATCGTGAATTGAAATACAGGTAAGTGGCATTCAATAAATATGGAATTAGACTTATTCATTTTATAGCTATTGACCAAAAACCTGAGAGAGTTTAGGGATATTACCCTTGTATAACTATTTAAGATATAGTTTTGGCCTAGAGCGTGTTCATTAAGTGATTTATCGTATGACATAAAAAAAAATGTATAAAGAAAAATATGAAAAAAGATTTTATGTAGATCCTTGCTAACGATTTTAGTTAGGATAAGAAAGAGTACTTCATCTTAATAAAGATGTAAGTTTTGATTAAATAAAATGAGTGAAAAGCGTTACCGGCAAAAGGTATTGAAAGTAGAAATTGCGTTTAGGATGGATGTAGGACATACCTTTGTATGTTAGCTAGAATAGGGTTCTATTGCATGAATGTTCATTCATTTCGAACGGAATCTCATTCTTTCTTCACGTAGCACCCACTACTTCATTAATAATCAAGAAATCAAATAAATTTCTAAAGTTAACGTTGAGCAGGTAGGTTATATACATAGAATCCATAACACCAACGCTACAATTTGCGCCGCAATTCCCCCATCCGGTGAATCGATTTTGAGATTATTTCGCTGAGATGATATCCACTGCACTCATCTTGTGTAACTGTGCCGGTCTCGGGTCTGGTGTGTACAGTAACGGGGCGCTATTGGGAATGAAAACATAAGTCGCGCCAAAAGGGGCGCTGCGATACTATACAAACATGGCGACGGAAGCCATATGGATAATATGGAGTAGTAGCAAAAATTCAATTGAAAAGTGTGTCTAAGTTTAGAAAATGATGTTTTTAGACTTTGATAATTTGTGTAGTTAAGCAACAGCTACACCTGTATGCAGAAATATGATCGAAGTCCAGAATATTCCTAATTCTGGTATGATTGTAATGTGCGGAGCTACCATAAAAACTCACAAAAAAGTTGAAATATATTCATTGAGCCTTCAAACCAGTGCTTTAACTTCAGAACCACACAAATTACAGCACTCATTCATTAAGTTGGACGATCATTACAGTTCAACGCTATGTTTTTGCTGGTTTTCGTGATCCTATACGCGTATTTAATATGTCATCCACGGCCATATTGGTTAGTTCGCGTAGAAGGCTACAGTGTTGCATAGCATGTTTAAATGCTCCATTTAAATCTGGTTTCAACCGGTTTTAGAGCGATGAGTGAGTGAACACTCACGACTACAAATATAGTCTCTGAACCCGGCTCCTTAGTATTCTCACACTCTTTCAAAAATTATCAAAACATTTATGCAAATGTATCGATACAGCCCACAATACATAATTATTAACTAATCATGCAATTAAATATAATAACTATTATAAATTGTTTCTTCGAGCAGTGATATCAACGGCTGTTATTTTTTTAGGTTATGTATCACTGTTATGCCGAGTTCAAAAAACATGCATTGACCATTAAATTGGTTAAAATTATTATTATATTATTGCTAAATTCAGTATTCCTCTTCAAATGCATACGTTTTTAACAACTTACTTTGAAGGTATCTGGCTCCTTTAGCATTTCATTGAAAATTCGAGCTATTCCTGAAGCATCGTTGCCGAAATTGGCTGATGGGTCTCGTTTTTGTATAAACTATTTCAATAAAGAGGCCTCTAATTCAGCATTCTCAGCAGATTTCGTTCTTTTTTGTTTGCTTCTGAACTCAAAGTCGTTGGATTTATTAATAATTCCATCGGCGCACTGAACAATTTTGCGTAAATATGTTCACTAATTTTGTATTCATCTAAGATCGCATTTCTTCCTTCGCCGTTCTTCATTTTTTCTAAAACTAGATATTTTTCGTTCATTGACAGAAATTTTTTTTTCTTTGGTTCATCCATAGTATCGAAAAATTAAACATACTTTTACATGTACAAAAGTATATGCGCAGAGAGTCGCAATGTGAGCAACTTCTGATACGACACTGACTGTCCTTGCGATGAGCTTCAGTTTAGGTTGTCAAGGGACGCCCAGGGGGGAGACACAAGCATTCAAGCATGAACAATCACGAAGCCGGTACAAGAACGGGTGGCACAGTTAAGCGAGATGAGTGTATATTGCTTTAGTAAACCAAATATTAGAGACCGCAACTTCTACCTGTCACAGGCCTTTCGATTATGTTTGTTTGCTTTGTCAAATTACATCACTGACGAATGTAGCGACGCCGATGCCAAATAATTCAACTTCCAAGAAAAACTTTGTCTCTGAAAATTCGTTCAAGTTTCGGTAACTTGAGTTGCAGTATAGATGTGTTCTAACAGAAATTGATTCGTGTAGAAAACTTGCCTACCTTCAAACGCGAGCGTCTTTGACCAGAGGAAGCTGACATGACGCCCTCTGGTCAGATGCCTTATGCGGGGCACACTGCAATTGCACTTGTTTAATTTCCAAACAAAATAGAAACAGTCTTACTCAAAAATAGCTTCGAGAGGAAAGAGAGAATAACATTTAGAATACGTTGCAAAGAATTAGACCAAAATATTCAGCAGTTTGGCCGTAAAATATGACTCCGCAAAACCGAAGTCCAATAAATGTCCTTAAGCCGACTGAAACTCGTCGCAGACACGCATGGACATTTTTAGCCATACTCAAGAACTCGTGAGATTTTTTAAGTTACACTGTCTGAAATTAAAGATAAGGTTTCAAAGATCAAATCCTGTGAATTTCAGATTTTTGACATCTAGATAGTTTTCAACTGCAATCTGTCAATTCATTTTTTTTTGTAAAATTGAAAATATAATTTATTGTACAAATTTTATAATTAATACAAGAATTATTTTTTTACCTATACATTTTATTTGCAGAATTAGTATGGCTACATAGTATGAACGCAGTTCATCCACTTCCGATTGAACTTTATAATGTTCATCATTATGAAGCATTCTTCTCTATAGGTGATTCAGAACACTTATCACCATGTGTGCATTTTGTAGGAACAGATGAGAGACGGGAATATATCATTGGACTCATAGATTTCGGACCAACAGTTCGTTTATATCCACTTCTAGCTCCTATAGCACGACATAATGATGAATTGCAAAGAGTGAAGGTACTCATACGTGGCAACATTGCTGAAGAGATTGTTGAAATACCAGAAGGGCATCCTCTAAATCGGCAATTTTTCAAAGAATTTGATCGACATTACATGCGTGCTGTCCACGTAAACGAATGATCCAACTCAAATTTATGAATATTCAGTACTGGGGTAAATTGGGTCAGCAACGAGGTAAATTTGGTCCGTACAGGGGCAAAGTGTACCAGTACTGGGGCAAAGTGAGCCCGACCTGGAATTTACTGTACAAGAAAATGTACAGCCAAGTTGATACGTCGAAAAATAGTCCAAAAGTGAATTATCAAATTAAATTTGTTTGAGAAATCATAAATTCTTATTACATGTCAATGAAAGTTAGAAAATCTGTTAATTAGTTGTACGTCGCAAAATAGCCTGATAGTGCATTTGTCAATCAAGCTTGTATAAAAAAAGAATAAATTGATATTGGAGACATTAATGGCAATTTTTTTGCTTTGAAATGGTATTGCGATTTGAAGATGTTGAATATATTGATAATAACTTATTTGAATCAAAAGGGTGATTGCGATTTGAAGTATATTGAAGATATTTTTTCTGTCTTGAAAGGGTTATTGCGATTCAAAGATGTTGAAGATATTGATGGTAATTTTTTTATTTGGAAAGGGTAATTGCGCTTCGAAGATGTTGAAGATACTGATCATAATTGTCTTGTTTTGAAATGGATTATCGTGATTTGAAGACGTTGAAGATATCGATGGAAATTTCTTTTTGAGGCCATGTGAGCATAACCTCAAAATTTTTTTTTACATTTTTTTAAAACCAACTTACGCTGACACAAGACGCAATATCGAGTTGAAAATGTCGGAAACTAAATGAAAGACATTAAGGAACGTTTGCCTGGTTCTGAATTTTTATAATTTGAAAAAAGTTTTTTCCCTTCAAAAAATTTTTTTTTTCTTTTTTAGTACCTGTAAAATTTCACTAATTACCAATGAATTTTCACTAAAGCAGTTGGACAAAAGCGAGCTCTCGTGAAAAACTACTAATTTCTTAAAATAAGTGAAAATATATGATTTATATGATAATTAGAAGTTTATGGGTGTACCTGCACATTTCGAATTTTCAAACAGGCTACGTCACCTCTACAAATTTAATTAACATATTTGAAAGTTAATTCCTCAAAATGGAAAAAAATGTATTACTTACAAATTCAGTCCAATTTACCTTACTTGATTTACGTTTAAGGTAATTCCTTCAATCTGCAAACTCACAAAAACACCACAAAATTCGGCAAAGACACGCATCTGACACATGTTAACAACAAACCCTAGAATTAATCCTATCAATTTCACAGTTTGAACTTTTTTTTCTCCCAAAAATCATTGTGTATCAAATTCAAGTGATGCGGGTCTTAGAAAATTTTTTTTGAGAAAGTGAAAAAAAAAATTGAAAAAATGTACATTTTCTTCGCTATTTGCATTGACAGAAAAGTTTAAGCAATAAAACTTAAAAAGTCTATGAAGGTTCCCAAGTTGTGAGGAAAAATATCCAAGCATGTCTGTGTCAAGTTTGAGTCGGAGCGAGCGGTAAGAAAAATCACTGATGACTTTGAAACACGATAACTCGGTCTAAAATGAAGCTAGACATTTATTCAAAAGGATTTTTATCCGATTTGGGCGTTTTTTGAAAATCAAAGCTGATTAATTTCTTCAGATGCCTCTCGAGGCTGATTTAAAAATTCTTGTTTTTACAGAAAAAAAAACGGTGTCAAAAAGAAAAGTGAAAAAAGGTTATTTTCAACCAAATCATTTTTTTAATTCGAAAAAAATAACTCGTATAAACTTTGAATCGACCAAAATGAATGCATTGAACTAGAAGCACATGAGTAATTGATTTTCTAAATAATCTGATTGTGATAAGCAACTTTTACACATAAAAAAACACAAATCTCGGATAAGTGTGCAGGTAAGAAATTTTTCTCGACTATTAGATGCTGCGATTCCATATTCAAGAGTTATCTAAAATGAAAAATTCACGTGAAGGAATAATTTTCGAAGATAAACAAATTAGAATTCAATGCCTAAAGGATGAGGCAATCCATTTTTTAAGTTGTAACAGGAGAGAAAAATTTCGAAATTAAATAAATTAAAATTTATAGCCTTAAAAATTAGAAAATCTTCAACTGAGAAAGTTATATTTTTCTTCTCTTTCAAACTGAAAGCAATAAATATTGTATTGAACAACTGAAAATTTCTTTCTCAAATGCCGTACAGTCTGAAAATTTCCCGAAATCATAATAGATTTCACATTTGTGTCTTTTAGGTATGTAATTAAAAGGGCTTACAAGTCGATTGCATGTCTATTAACTTGCTAAAACATTTCTTGCCAATGGCGACTAATTTTGGAAAAATTAGACTTTTTCAACAAAAAAAGGTTATGGTTTGAAGTGCTCATTTATAAAATTCTTATGTAAAATTATGTAAATGTAACAATTTAAATACTTGTTTTTGATTCGAGATTCGCTTATTTCTTGAATTTTCGAAAGTTGAAAATTGATGGAAATTGAAAATTCATCTGTTGAAATTCAAGTTTTCAATTTTCTTCAATTTTCAACATCAACAGCTGAATTTTCAACAGTTCAAAAATGAATTTTCTTTAATTTTCAAAATTTGAGAACTCAAGGAAAAAGCGAATTGTTCACATATGAGCCATTCCACCACCTTCCTCTTTTTTTTTTCATGCAGGATTTTTCTCATACTCATGCCTCCTTTTTCTATTTCTTCAAAATCATTTATCCGATGCGTTAATGTTGCGCTGACTCGCTTGACATAGCACGCTTCTTCCTTCAATCCTTATCTCAGGACTTATTCCACTCTTTTGTATTTCCACATCTCATACGTGCAACTAATTTTTACGATCCTGATTTCCCTCTTTTCTCCAAATATTTTGCTACTTCGTCTACCCTGATCCATTTATATTCCTCATTATATTTTGCCTCCGTTATTTTACTTTTTATTTCTTGCTTCACGACTTTTCCATCTCTTTCTATTAGCTCCTGCTCTACTTCTATACCCCTTTCGTGTGCTCTTCCGACTCATTCCCTTGATCATCCATTCTTATTCAAATACTTTTATCTTTCTTCTATCCCATTTTCTCCTATTCCCAATCCTCTCTCCTCTAAGCAAGTTTTGACTATCCTTCTACCTCCACTTTCCAAAACCTTTTTCTCATATTTACATGCCCTATTTCCCGCTCTTATTCTCATTTTCTCTTCATCCACTTCATTTAATACTGTATAACAAGGCGTGCGTCTAATCCCAAAGTCCTTTTAATATATTTTTCGTGCACTCTTTCTACATCCTCACATTCTTCCAACTCCACGCTTCTACTCCAGACATCATTACACATCATTTCTTCAAATGTTTTCTAGTCTTCCTATTCTTTTCAAACAAAAATTCCAAATATAAAAATTCCTTTACTTCTTCAACCTTTCCCCCTCCCCACTCTAATTCCTAACAATCTTTCCTTGTTATTTTTTTTTGTTACTTTTTGTTGAGACTTTGCAAAAATCATGAATCTCAACATTCAAGCGCTTCGTTTATCGAGCGAATTTCATAAAACGACAAACTTCCAGTGAGAAAGTTGTTGATTAAGGGTCAAAAAAGTTTTCTGGCAAGTTTTAGCTCAATGGAATTAATGGTTAAAAAATTATGAATGTTTTGAATTACAAGCAGCAAATTCAACGCTTCACGATGCACGTGCCTCCTCGGCTACGAATGTGTTGCAGCGGACGATATCAAGGTCAAGTCGGATACCAAAGCAAATAATAGCAAACGTTTGTAGTTCTTTTCTAAAATATACTATGAATCAAGTAATGAAGCAGTGAATGGATTATTTTTAGAACAGCTGCAAATGTATTACTTTTGAGATAAGTTTACTTTGGTTACTACCCTATTAATTTGAGCAAGAATCTCAAAATACATCGAGGTAGAAAAAGAAATAGGCATGACGAGTTATGGATTCAAAATAGAAAAAAATGTTTCAGAAATCAGTTACGATTGGAAACCGTTAATAAAAATCTTGGTTGTAATTCCGATTAGACCTTACCTCCGATTTTTTGAAAGCTCCGCATATTTATGTATTTTGATGCGCTGATTACGAAAATCAGAATGAAAATTGGCGCAAATCCGAGTTTCATGGTGAAAACCATAGAAACCCCATAAAAATCATGGTTTTTTCACGTTTACCTCGAGGAAGATTGGAAATTTCAAAAAGAAATCTGAACAAAAGTTGTAGATTTAGTCAAAATATACATCTTATGTTTCACCCATCCTTTTTTTTGCACGAGTAAAATTTTTGGATAAAGTTGAAAATTTCATGCCTAGCCTCTGCTGAAAACGTATAAATTTTTTTTACGTTTGATTTTCTTAGAACTGCGCATACGCACGTATTTTGGCAGAAAATTTTGCAAAAGTTTTTAGAAAAAAGTTATAAATCCATTCAGTGTATATATTTTCTATTGTCAATACTTTTCCTTCAGGACTATTAATTTCTGAGTAATTTGCTATTGAAATTTAGTACGTGTAACAGGCTTGAGTGCAGTTAGTGATAGGCCTTTCTTCACCGTCCGCGCTGACGGTACTTCAGGAGCAGTTGGTTACGTGGCCTTATTATTTTCAGGTCGACTGAACAGAAGCGATTATATAATACAAAAGGTGAGTGCAGAGGTTTCGTTCTGAAATTTTCTTTTTAGTTTTTCGTTTTTTTGGAGGTTCTAAGCCTACCACCAGGATGAATCAGCGACAGAACACTTTTAGTTTGAGTCCCATTTTTCAAGATCCAGATAAGACAATTCAGTGGTTACGGGATATTGAATTGATTCCAACGGAACGATTTTGTTGTAAGTATAAGAAGAACATGGCTCTCAGCGAATCAAAATTAACCTGCGGTGAATTTTCCTGTCAAAAAAAGGGAAAACATTTCCACTCTCATACTGTTGTGGAAAATACGTGGTTTGAAGACTGTCATATTTCTGCAGCCTCATGTATGTTCATTACATACAGCTCCGCAGTTAATTTCAGTTTTGAGCAAACTATCAGAGAGAGTAGCCTTTTAGAAGGTCAGCAAGTTTCTAAAGAAATTATTGAGGATCAATTTTCTTTCTGCAGAGAAGTGTGCATGCTTGCTCTTGACGAGAATTTCGAACAGGAAGTATCGGTTGGAAAAATGTCCGGACAATAAAAGAAATTGTTATCAACCCCGCGTGTTCGATTGCTGGGGTGGTAACAATTCAAGTGCAGGGGGGCGGGAAATGAACCGAAAGGGGTAGCTCGAGTGCTATCGTGTTGTCAGTGATGTCGCGGATCGTCCGTCACGCTTGTGTTGGAAGCAGGGTGCTTGGTTTGTTTCGGTTTTCCGCGGCGATCAGCGAGCCATGAGTCGAGGTGGTGCATTCCCTGGGGAGAGTCACGACGGCTGGTAGGGGGAGGGAGGTGCACCCGCTGAATGTCCCCTTGTATGGAGCGTTTCCAAGCACTTTACCCGTCCATGTACACAAGGGGAGAAGTGAGGGTTGTGATAAGCTAATCATCCGCGACATGGTGCTGGTTGTAGGTACTCGCGCGTCTATGCATGTGGACAGTTGATAGACGGCATCTGTACCGTGGGGTGTTGGAACGTCCCGACGATTGAGGGACCGCTCGTTTGTCCACGGATTTACTGTTGGTCCAGAACGTTCCCACCGGCTCGAGTGTTTGCGGGCGGTGGGAGGTCTTCCTCTGAGAACCCCTTTTATTTGTTGATATATAAGTATATATATTTTTTTCCCCTTTTTTGTAATCGAAAGGGGGTTAGCGCGTTCGCGACATTGCTATGAGAGGAATTAGAAACGGAGGTTCCGCTTGAGGGGTTCGGTCCCGGAAGTCCCAGCCCGGAATCGTTTAATGGGTGGGGATCCTAGCAACGAGGGTGAGAAGGACTCCGGGGAGCCTTCCGCCACGAGGAATAGAACGTCGTCTCCGGAGCTGGGGGTGGCGACGATCGCGGCGCGTGGAACTGGAGTAACCGCCGGTGGTACGGGGGCGTCCGGCTGTCGGGGTGTCGTGTTTGCCGAATCTGCAGCCCGGTCGGCGGCGGAGCCTGCCAATAGGTCAGCAGCGTTGCGCACCGGTGTCGCGGCTTTGTTGGACTCTACTGTCTCCGCGCCATCGAGGGAGGACGCCGGTTGTTCTCGGGGAGGAGTGGCCGTCGTTCCTGAAGGTAGTCGCGGATTCCCTGATATCTCGTGCGGGGCCGGCAACCCCTCCGTTGGTGGTTCTAACAACTGGGCCGAAAAGTGTGGCCGCTCCAGATGTCGCGCGATGTTCGAAGGCGGAAATGTTTGTCGCGGCTCGGAACTAAATTGCGGCAGTCGTAACGTCAATGGGATACGTGGTCCCGCCGGTCGTCTCGTGCGTGGGTCTGGTCCCCGATAGACCCCATTGGATTGCGCGAAGAACCCAGGCTCCTTCTGGGAATAATTCGGGTTGCGTCGGGTCGTAGATTTGGGCGGTGATGATACGTGCGGCCTCCGCCTGCCGTCTTCTACGTCGTCGCGTAGTGGAATTATGGTTCGCTTTCTTCTTCCCGTTCACGTTCATAGGAATCGATTAAGCGACTCGGAGGACGCGGCTGATCAATAAGAAAAATCAAAATATTAACCGAGCAGAATAAACGTGGTCGCCATATTTTCCCCCACTTGAGTTCCCCGGGAGAGCATAGAGAATATAGCCGGCTAACCAGCAGTAGCAGCTAACTCGGTTGACGTGGAACGGAGAGGTTATGGGAAAGCACAAATACTTATCGCGATTTCGTTCTGGACACGAGAGACCGGTTGTATTTTCACGACAAAAGGATTCACCGAAAGAACACCGCGGATCAGAGAATTTATCTGAGGAGCACGTGACGAGAGGGTGGAAGTGCCCGAAACCCGGAGAGGTGGAATTTCACTAAACCGGAAAGGAGACGCTACAACGGCACACACTAACAACACGATGAGAGATCGTTGGCGGAAGTTCACACGTTGGTCGGCGCGATACACGAAGAAGCCAGGCGCGGGTACGCGGTCCGTCGAAAGCACGAGAGAAGGCTCGGTTCTAGTTCACTAAAAGAAACAACTGGTTTCTTGTCGAAAAACGTCACTTTATTTTCTGCTGGTAATGCTTGGCAACTGTTTTCGGGCAGAGAGGCGAGGAGTTGCAGTCGACAGTTTGGCGTCCGGAGATCGTCTGTCTACACTATGCTACTCGTAGGTAGCTCGATGCGAGAGCTCTCTGCGTGGGGAGGTGGGCCTACTGGCACGCTGATTGGCTAAAAGCCATGGAACTGGAAGCGTGTCTGAGTAGAGGGGACACCACCGCTCACGCACTGTCGCCGCGCTTCGAGCGCTCGCAGCCTTCTTAACACAAAATCTGAAAGTTTTAATTTGCATTCAAAAATACTAATTACTATTGAAAATTATTGAGATTTGAAACTCAAGTTATCTTAAGTTATCTCAAGTTATCTCAAGAATCTCAAGTTATCGTACCTGCTAACCTGAAAAAGAACGAAACTAATATGTGAGTTCTAACCGGTGTTCGGATTTATTGTTAACAATAGATTGTTTATAATTGATAAAATGGTTTTTAAATAATCCGAAGACTGGTTAGTAATTTTTACAGCCTAAATAAGACGATATGACTCATTTGTCAAGTTTCTACTGTTAAATATTTACAACTAATTTCCTATCAGCTATCCTACATCTAAAGATGAATTTGTTGCAACAAAGCATCATTATTTACAACCTATAATTTTATGTTGCTCGAAGAAATTACCATAATTATTAACCCCTTCATTGGCATTGACGCCTTTTGGCGTCAAATTTTTTCGTGCCCTGCGTGGCATTGACGCCTTTTGGCGTCAACCATTTTT
>JAUMHM010072851.1:0-13992 GCA_032362435.1 Melikaiella ostensackeni
TAGTGGTTTACGCCGATTCAATTGTTTTTTCTCATTTTGACCTTCACTTGACCTTGATCCTGACCTGATGGGGTCAAACTAACCCCGGATTCAGATTCAGCGACCCCAAAAACGTATGGGTATGGTGGTTTTGCTCGGGATTCAGAAAACTTTTTTTTTGTAGGGCTGTGTTATCGATATGGTCCTTTTACAGATACATAAAGTCTAAAATCATAAAACAACCCCATTTTTATGCAGTCTATAGAGGAGGAGCAGGGGTTCGAAAATTGTAAACGTAAATCTTATGTAATCAAAGAAGAGACTCTTAGCATAACGTCATTATTGGATTTTTACGCTCTTTCCGTATCTTTCCCGCTCATCGAAGTCACGCCGAGCCCTTTTCTTAACCCTACCACCCCATTGGTCCACCCTTAGTCTTGCGCAATCACCCCCTAGTTCCTCATTGGTCACGAGTTTTGTCGTGTTTGAAATTCAATTGAAAGTGCCAGTTAGTGTAGTGGCCGTGGAAGCGCCTGCAAGTGCCATACGTAGCTGCGTAGAATCGTAGTTTTCTTCGTGATTCAGGTGATGAATTTGTCTTCTCCGAGCTGCTGGGCGGCGCTGTTTATTTTTCATTTCAAACTTCTTTTATCGCTCTATTTTTTTCGTATGATTCGCGAGTCATGTCAAAGTGCAATGTCAACTAGTGTTTGGGCTTCCGGGTTTTGTGAGTTTCCGGGTGAGCTTCTTCAAGCGTCGGTCATCGATCTAGAGGAAAACTAACCATCGTTTAGGATGACTAGCTGACGGATAAATCCACTTACTTCTTTTAGAACAGCAAAACTGAAGATCGGCCGGATAACCGGAGGTCAGTCATGCTCGATTTTAATTTAAGCTCCGCGTTCTAGTTTAATAAGGGTGTATGATTGAAAGCTGGATTTCTAAATCTGATCTGTCGTCTCAGTAAATAATTGTTTCCCCGGTTTCTTTTTATTTGTGATAAAGTATCGATATTAAACCATGAAGTTTATAGAAATACATTTCATTCAAAAAATTATTATCGAAAAGTAATTTCACTTTTACGTTCGATTATATATCAGGATCAACCAATTAAAAAGTCACGACAAAGAAGTTAAAATTGAAGTCGGGGATTATCAAGCATGACATAGAAGCAAAAGAAATAAGAGTTTTTCCTGCATCTGAATAATTAGTGTTCTTAAAAAATGAATTGAATTGTATTCATTCTAAACTCTACCATATATGATTTAAGGTTTTGAAGACTTTTCTTGTTCTCAGTTCAGCAATACGTTGATCGAAAAGTCGTTGTAAGTTTTCCACAAGAAAAAAATACAAGCTGTCTATCTATACCAGCAGATTACTTCAGTCATTCACAAAACATGACTGAAATAAAGAATTGTATTTTTATTGGAGACAGCTTCACACTTCATGACATGGATATTCCGTTTTCTTAAATTTATGAGAATTTTGTTTCTGAAATTCAGAAACCATTTGTGCCTTAACTTAAGACAATCGCGATAAATAAAATAATTTTCAAAACTATCTTAATAGAGCAGCAATTCAGATTGCTGATGCAAAGAAACGGTTTTCATAAAACATTAATTTCGCACATTTTCAGAATTTCAATGTTCCACATTCGATGTCAAGGAGATTTTTTTGGTTCCATGATGCCTTCACGTCGTATCAGTTTTCGTTATTTGAAGAAAAAATTCTTTGAGACAATCAATTTTTTTTCCTTGCAATACGATTTGAGTCTTCTACCTGTTGACTACAATGGGTTAACCGAATTTGTTTTTCTTACGGTAACAGACAAAGTTTCCTCACGTTCATTTTTGGAGTGCGTGTCTCCTAGACTCCCTTTCTGCCCTATTAGGTTAAAAACCTCCTTATAACGTTTGGATCTCCGCAGCAGCAAGGCGTATGTCGATGATCCCACGCTGGGCAGTGTTCTATTTTGTCCCTGCTCGCGGGCACATTTTCTCGACTGTTTTAGTTTTGCTCAAGGTTAACCTGTCAAACCTGTTGGAATAGCTATATATGACGTGCGCCAAGGAAAGGGGACTAACTATTTACCGATGTTAAGGGCAAACAAGGTTACCCACAACTCTTGTCTCATGAAAAGTTTCATGATCTATCGAACGAGCTTTTAACCCTTTCCTTTTTCTCCTTTTTATAACCATGTGAATTAATTTTAGTAACTGATTTCTTTATTGCTGGCTTGAGCTAAAATAAAAACTTTTTCCATCAAATTTTTATGATTTTATTTTATTGATTTTATATTCTATCATTATTTGACTATTTTAAGTAGATAGGCTAGGCCGGTTCTGAACATAGACTCCTGTTACCGACAGCTTATCGAACCTTCTAGAAGAGTCAGAGTTGATGACGCCATCACGGAAATTTTTTTAGCGTCAGGAAAGTTATGATGCTTGTCACTTATTTTTGAATTTCGAGCGACATTGTTCCGAAAAGTGCATCCTGCGTTTGAGCGATTCTTTCCTTGATATTATCATCTGACGTTTGATATAGGAGAAGTATGATTTTGTTTTTAAGATGCTGAGAAAAGTAAATGAAAAAAAGAATGTGAGGTAAGTTGAGCGGTAAGTATCGAATTTATGTTTCCTGTTATGCGATTTATTTTAACACTCTTTGATGTTTGTGAAAGAAGCTTCGAGAGACAGTAGAGAGTCAATAGAATTTTTAATCTGTTAAATACATCACTGAAATGCGAAGAAATCAGACGAGCCAGGCTTATAAATGAAGCGGCCCTTGTTACTAGAAATCAGTTGCAGAACGAAGAGTTTGCAGGGAACTTGTACAATTGTGCATATCGTAAGAATTGTGTTTTTTTGTTTTATGACTATTAAAAAATTTGAATTCCAGAAGTTGTGAAAAGATTATAAATATTATGGAAAAAGCATATGAATTGGTGAAAGATAAATAAAAATTTGATGATAGGGTTGGAATAAATAAGTGGACTCAACTTGAAAAACAGAATATTCGACTTTCAAACGAAAATTTGAAATTAAATAGAGATACATTTACGGTTGATAGTAAAAATAAAATTTTATCAACACTGGGGATTTTGAAAAGGGTGAACCAAAAATTTAAACTGATACAGAATAAAGGTGCAGATAACGTAAGTAAAAAAAGAAAACAAAATAGAATAAGATAGGAAGATCTAGAATCAGCCTTCAAAAAGAAAATAAGAACAGGAACCATTATCAATTTGAAACACAAACATTTAAGAAATTCGTTGAGTGACTCGAAGTCTTTGGTTGAGCGAAAGCTAACAAATATTTTGAAAAAAGGCGAAAATTTAAAAGTTAATGTTACTCTTGCTGATAAATTTACAGCCATTGAGAATGGTGGAATAATTGGAGAAAATAAATTTTTCAATGCCAAAAATGAAATTATTCTTCCCTCGAAAGATATAGATGCTTGGTTTAATGGGGTAATTGAAGAGCTTCCCGTGCAGAAATTCCCCCATCTTTCCCTATTTGAAGTAGGGTTCTGATGGGGCCCCTATCAGAATTTCTAGATAGGAAAAATTAATGGAGGCCCTGTCGGGTTCTAATGAGGAAATCCATACTTCGTATAGGTATGGCGAATCTATCTGTATTTAGTGGGGCTTCGACCAGAATTTCTAATGCAGAAAAAACTGCGGTTCTATCTTCGACCAGAGAATTGCTAAAATATTAGTCTTATTGCCTAAAATATCAATTTTGAGGACTTTGACGGTTTCCGTACGCTGAAATCGTGTTTTTGTTTTATTGTTTAACGCGTTTTTCTCGAAAACTTGATTTTAGGTACTAAATCCCTTTTTTGGAGCCGGTCATATGCATACATATTTTGTATACTTCTTATGGTGAAGTTGGAGAGGTTAAGTACAGCTGTGCAGTGGGTGCAGTGCATCGCCAGTGCTTTCAAGTTTTGTATTTTTTTTAAACTATATTTTTGTATTGTGTTTCACATCATTTTTTGAAACTATGGAAAATAAAAGGCGCCTGAAAGAGTAGGGGCGATTGCGGAGCAAAAAGTTCCGCTCAATTAAAAAAGTTGGACAGGAATGCGATCAGAGTGAGGTTACGATGCCTGATACTCAGTGTGAAGACGATTTCGGAGGTAAATAAATTTTAATAATGTAGCACTGAATATAATTTAATAATAACACGATATACTAGAAATATTCGCCTATAATATAATACAAAGAATGTCAAATAAGTAAACGTACAAAAAGCGTGGTACAAGAAAATTAAAATGAATCAATTTTAATTAAGCAATTTGAATTTTTTTTATTACATTTCTTAAGTATAATATTTTTTATCAAATTTTCTCTACAAAATGTTTCATTGCATTAACTGTTTCAGAATTTTCATACAAAGAAATAAACTGCGATGAAAATGTTTCAACAAAACAAATCAAATTTATCTTTAAAGGAAATAATAAACTTAGTTATGAATATATATAGATATGCCTCACTTCAAGTAGGCTTATCTACTTTTGTTACATTACCGAAATATATTCGAAGTAAAAAGTCAGTTGTAGGTATTGAGAATTATGATCCGTATTGTTTATTATGGTCAGTCACAGCAGCAATTCATCCCGCAAAAACCGATGTGAATGTTACGAGTTCTTACCCTCATTTCAGCAAGGTATTGAAGTATGAAATTTGAAAAAAATGAATGATTTAAGAATGAATATTTAAGATGAAGAGCAAGATGAGAAAACAGAAAGTAAAGAGATATTTTCAATTTATTTAGGTTCTCAAGAATCAAATATACCTGCAATTCATTTACTTATGATTCAGAATAGAGAAATTGACTTTACTGAAGATACTGATGACACTGATGATTATTATAACGTTGACATTGAAAATAATGAAGTTTTCAATACTATTTATCGTTTTGTATGAATTCGTAACTTGTCTTGATTAGGAACATCACGAATGACAAAGAACACACATAGAACGTGACATTGTGACAGATGTTTATGTCATTTTGAATATGAAAGTACATTAGAAAAACATAAAACAGATTGCATGATTTAAAATGAATGTAAAGTTGTATTACCGAGTAAAGAACAAATTTTAAAATTTACAAACGATAGATTCAAGGACAAAGTTGATTTTGTTATTCATGCTGATATTGACAGTCTCTTAGATACATTTGTTGATAATAATACATTGCATACAGAAGCGTATTCAAAGCACATTCCTCATAGTGTAGCATTTTATTTAAAATGTGAATTCGATGACTCTTTCTAGATTTGGAAGCTATAGAGGAAAGGATTGTATTACATGGCTTATGGATAAATTAAAAGGAATAGCCCAATTAATAGATTCTTTTTTCAAAAATATAGTTCCAGTGGAACCATTAACCTTAAAACAAAAACAAGAATTTTTGAATGCTAAAATTTGTTACATTCCCGAAAAGCCTTTTACACCTGATGGCATGAAACACTGCGACCATGGCCACTTTACAGGTAAATACTGTGGCTGCAGTTATGAAAATTTCAATTTTGCAGTAACAAATACAGTATCGGTCGTACTTCATAATTTATCAGGGTATGATGCACACTTTTTTATAGAAGACTTAGCACCGAATTTCGAAGGTTTTCTTCTTTTGTTACCCATAAATAAAGAGAAATATGTATCTTTTACGAAAAATGAAGAGAATACGAAAGTACCTTTTAGATTCATTGATTTATTATTTTATTGATTGATTTACTGATTCATTTCGATTCATGCCAAGCAGCCTCGAGAAATAAGCATCTCATCTTAAAAATGATGAAAAAAAGATAACAAAAGAGAATTGCAAAAATGATACTGAATTTCAACTCTTAACTAGAAAAGGTGTTTTCCCTTACGATGCGGTGTTGAAGTTTACAGGTGTTGAAATTGAGTTGTTAACAGATAAGGAAATGCTGTTATTTATTGGAGAGGTATTCGAGGTGGAATTTCTCAATGTTCCAATCGATATATCGAAAAATTAGATATTTTTCAGATTTCAAACGATTCTCCTATGGGTTATATTCATGAAGCTGACTCAGATTATCCAAAAGATCTTTGAGACATTCATAAAGATTTACATTTGTGTCCAGCACATTATATACCTCTTATTTCGGAATCAAAATTACCAAAATTAATAACAAATTAATCGCCAAAGAAAGAATATATTATTCATGATAAAAGTTTGAAATATTATTTGAAATTAGGAATGAAGCTAATTAAAATTTGTAGCATTTCAAAATTTAAACAAACACAATAGTTGAGAAAATATATTGATTTAAATACTGAGTTTAGAAAAAAATCTACAAATGAATTTGAAAAAAATTTACAAATTAATGAATAATTCTGTTTTTGATAAAACAATGGAGAACGTGGGAAATCATAAGGATGTTAGAATTGTTACGAAGTGGAAGGGTAGGTATGGAGCGCAAGCTCTGATTGCAAAATCGAATTTCCATAGCTGTACCATTTTTAATGAAAATTTAGTTATAATAGAACTCAATCGACTTCCTAAATTACTTTACACTGACGCGGATGGTTAAATTTATCACATTACGGAACCTGATGTATATGAGTGTACTAAACGAGATATACATCTTTTTGATACTTCAGATTACCCACTAGAAAACAATTATGAAATACCACCAGTTAACAAAAAACATTTGGGCTTAATGAAAGATGAAAATAATGATTAAATAATGACTGAGCTTATAGGATTACGTTCAAAACTAACACATATCAAATATTGGGTGAAAATGAAGAGAAAAAAAGTGCTAAGGGAGTAAAAGCATACATTTTGAAAACAATTACTTTTGATGATAAAAGAAATTGTTTCTTCCACTTTCAAAACTTAACTTAAGAACAATATTTAATTCGGAGTGAAAAGCGCGATTCTTATACTATAAAATAGCCGAAAATAGCACTAAGTTGGCATGTTGATAAGGGAGTCATTATTCCTAACACTACAGACACTTCACCATGGGGTTAAATACAACAATGAAATTTAATTTTAAAAAAATATGTGTTTTCTAAGGTAGAGACTGCAAAAAAAATATGTGAAATCTCTAGAATATTCTTTCACAGTACATGGTTCATTATCGCATATTTTTTCTTTTTCTCTCCACCCCATAAACTTTCTTCCTTGTCTTTCACACTACAATGCTCTAGTATAAAAAGACCCAGGAGCTTAGAAGCTTCAATTTCATTCCGCCTGTGCAAAAGTCAAGAACAAGAAACTACAGCTCAGTCTTCCATTTCTTCTGCTCGCCTGCAAGAATCTCCGTTCTTCTGGTAAGGCGCAGGAGGAGGAGAGCCTGTACACGGCTAAAAAGTAGCAGGTAAGTTACTGAAGGTTAAGTGGTAAACTTTATAGAAAAATAAGCACAGTTGTTTTTCTCCTCCTGTTTGGGAAAGGAAAACAGAACAGAAGTAGCAGAAAACGAAATAAAACACCGTCTTGTTTTAAGAGTTGGTGACGTGATTCGCCAAGTGAGAGTGTAATTTCCGGTTAGTGGTGAGAGTATCTGGAAAACGACCCTTCTTCAAAAAGCCATAAATGCCAGACGTCCTGCCCGCTGCGTTTAGATACCTGATGCAGGTAAAAAATTTAAATTTTCAAGTGATAGTATGAGAGTCATTTTTCATCTGAGTCATTTTTCATCTAGGATCAAGTATTGATGTCCCAAGTTTGTTATCTTTCAGTCGCCAGACCAATAGCACCCGTCTGACTTACTGCCAAACTCGATAATTATTAATTGGAAGGTGTATATTTTCAAGTGAGAGTATAAGGTCTGACTTTTCTCGTGACATAAAGAATAGTATTCACATGTAGGATCCTGAAAATTGTGTTTGAAGATGCATAATCTTTTTATTAAGATTGAAATAAAATCTACTTTCTTATGAACCCTTTCATGAACCAAAAAAAGAACGTAAAAAGTCTCACAAATCAAAAATAGGCATCCAACTACCTCTTTTCCTGCGCATTAGAGACAGATATACAATAATCGTACAACAAAAGGAGAAAAAAGGGGGAGAAAGAGGCAAGAGTCAACCAAAACCAACCTCTCACTCTTTCTTTATTCTTTCTCCGTCCTTTTTATACTACTAGGGAACCAACATATTCCGAAGCCAATTTAGAATTCCTCATCAGGGATAATTTAGAGGAAAATTACACTTATAAATAATGAAACTTACATTGATTATATTTAATTATTACCTAGAAATAAAAACAAAGAAATTGATATCAGATGTTGTTTGGCCAATTTTTCTACTCTTCGGTAAAAATTAATTTGCAAATAGCAAACATATGATAGAAAACAAGGCTCAATGTATTCTATTATTAACCCCATCCCAAATTTTGTTATATCCCGAGAGATCCCTTTTTAAATTGATATCTTTGTTGCCCTCTCTCTTTATAAATGACATCTCCATCTTGCACTTGATCAAACACTATATATTCCAATATTTTTTGCACATTCGCTACAACACAAATTGAGTATATATACCAATTTTGCAAAAACTCGAGGAAAATTATCAAAAAGAATTGAACAAAATTAGAAATACGAAAGTTTATCTTTAATGTAGATCTAGTAATTTAAATTGAAAACTAAATGATTAAAAGAATAGTCTGCTTTTTTCAATTTGACAAATTATTAGGAAAGAAAAACAAATCAAAATTACGTTTGAATCTTTTTTCAAGGATAAAATTCTCTACCGACAGGAAGCGCAGTGTTCAAAGTCACAACATAAACTGACGTAGATTGCAAACAAGCAAACCTCTCAGAAAATTGCCAGATTTTTGGAACTCGCCTAGTCCCACTTATTGGAGAGAGAAATGTTTACGAGAACCCTCTCTTCCATCGCATGGTTTCCTTACTGTTGGATGAGAGAGTCATTTTTCAACGGCAACATCGTCCAACCTAGTGATGCCGTTCAAGACGAGAAATGTCAAGGCGAAGGTCGAGAAAAGCAAGGCGGGATAACTCAAGGCCTCGCATTTCGAGACAATTTAAGGGAATAAATATGAGTGTCTCCATGCAAGAACAAGACGTAGATTTATTCTAGCGCGACGGAGCTGGCCCCTGGCGACAAAAAATCCAAATTAGAAATTTTGAGTTTTGAAACATATATTACCGTAGAGTATCACATTCCACATCTTTTTTTCTCCATAAGAAAATCGTATCTTTTTTAGTTTTTCAACAAATTGCAAGGGCCAGTTTTTTTAAGAAGTCAATTTTTGTCTTCAACTCGAGCTCAAATCCACAGTTTTTGGAATTTCTCTGTAAAATTTAGGAACAAAATTTCTCATGGTATTCTTGACATGACAGAGATCGGACTTTTGATCTTTATTTATGACAATATAAAAGATGTTTTCTAATCTATTGCATGGTTTGTTCCACAAAATGCTTGAGCGTTTCGTTTATCAAGGAAAGTTTGAACATACGGGAACTTTCTATGGTGAGGTTGTTCAAGGGAGTATAGAGAGGTTTTCTGTGAGGGCTTTTTTGAAATAATTTAACAGGTGAAAAACTGTTAACACTGAACATCAAGCGCCCTTTGATTGACATAAAATATACCGAATTTCATTTCACATTTAATTCACGTTGTACTGCAATTCGCTTTTGGGAACGTTGAGTCCACATTTTTCCTCATCAGATAGCAGAGAGTCGTCTACTTTTGGGGTTGTTGTTATCGCCGCAAAGTGGTCCGTGAAAGGTTTTTGACCATCAGGAGAGGGATATTCAAGAAAGCTTTTCGCAACATTCATTTTGGCTTTTGTGAGACCGAATTTCGGAGGGGCAATCTTTTCCATGGCTCTGAATTTAATGCTTGGTTTAATAGTAAACAAAGAAGGATTTTTGTCATTATAATTATTGAATATTTAATTATTAAATATTCACCCACGGCAATGTTCCCCTCCCCCTCCAAATGTCGGTCTCACAAAGGGTGAAATGAGTGACGTGAAGGGCTTACTTAAGTATCTTTCTCATGTAGGTCGAAAATTTTTCACGGATTCTTTTGCGTCGATAGCAACAGTTGAAGTGGACGGTTCAATGTTACCTGATAAGAAGTGGTGTGAACTTCACATTCCCAAAGGCGGATTACAGTATAATGTGAATTTAGTGTGGAATCGACAACGGAAGGTGTCAGAGAATAGATCGTTTTTTATAAAAAGTACATTTGAAAATCCTGTCTGTTTATTCCACGTGCTTATTTTTCAATATTTTTCAGTGTTTTCGAATATTTTTTTATGTGCAATCGGCATTTCTTCTACTAAAAATGCAATTTACGATAAGTATTTTACTTGTAGAATTTTATCTTATGCAAAAAAAAATTTCAAAGGCGTTAGATTTGAAAGAGAACAGTTTCCCAAATTTATGCAGGAAATCATAAAAAATTTCAACGTTAAGCATATTTACGGTTTCGAATTTCTTCTTAAGGATTCGTTTGGAAAGTAGTCAACAACGAGCAGTGTCAGAGAATGGAGAGTTTTTTCCAAAAATTACACCTGAAAATTCTGCCTGTTTTTCCCACACGCTTATTTTTCAATATTTTTCAGTGTTTTCGAACATTTAATGTGCAGTGGGCATTTCTTCTACTGAAAATGAAATTTACGATAAGTATTTTACTTTTAGCATTTTATCTTATGTAAAACATAAATTTTTCAATGGCCTTAGAATTGAAAGAGAACAGTTTCTCAAATTTATGCAGGAAATCAGAAAAAATTCGACGGTCAGCATATTGACGGTTTGAAATTTCTACTTGAGGATACGTTTTGAAAGTAGTCGACAACGAGCGGCGTCAGAGAATGGAGCGTTCTTTTTAAAAAGTACATTTGAAAATTCTGTCTGTTTTTTCCACGCGCTCATTTTTCAATATTTTTCAATGTTTTCGAAAATCTTCCTATGTGCAGTGGGCATTTCTTCTACTGAAAATGTAATTTACGATAAGTATTTTACCTGTAGAATTTTATCTTCTGTAAAACATAAATTTTTCAAATGCCTTAGACTTGAGAGAGAACACTTTCCCAAATTTATGCAGGAAATCATAAAAAATTTCGACGGTCAGCATGTTTACGGTTTCAAATTTGTACTTGAGGATTTGTTTTGAAAGTAGTCGACAACGAGCGGTGTCAGAGAATAGACCATGTTTCTACTACCAAAAAAAAAGTAATAGAAATTTATGATTTCTAATAAATTGCCGGAATTTTCCGAATGTTTCAGGAATTTATGGAAATTTGCAGGAACTTGCGAAAATTTAGGGAAAATTACGGATTTTCGAGAATGTTTGAAATGTGCGATATCTTCCTAGAATGTGTGGAAAGTTATGGAAATTTTCGGAAATTCATGCAGAGTTTTGAGAAAATTTATGTAAAGTTTTCGAAATTGTTGAAGGCTTTGGAGACAATGCGCGTAAGGAAGCTAGACATTTTGTGTGTATCGGAAACAAAGAAGAAGGGATGTAAAGTAAGAAACATAGAGAACGGACTCAAACTTTGGTCAGAAGTAGATAATGAATCATATGGTATCCAAGGAGATCCAAGGAGAACTAATAATAAGCCAAAGCAGACGCGAGTTAGACTAGAGAATTTGCAGAAACCAGAAGTACAATTGGTATATCGTGAAAAGATGAGTAAATATTCAGAACATCATGAAGAAGAGTGGTAGACTGAATTGAACAATAAAAATGTAGAGGGTGCAAGGATAATACTACGGGATAGCATCTTCAAGAGTACACCTGAAGTCTGCGGTACTGCAGCTGTAGGAAGAAAGGCTGAAGATGCTTGGTGGAATGATGAAATCCGCGTGCCTGTCAACGAGAAAAAATAAACGTACTTGAAAATGTTAAATAGTAAAGGTCTTAGCGATGAGGAGAGCACTATATTAGAAAATGATTATAAAAATAAAAACAGAAGAGCCAAGATACTAGTCAAAGATAGAAAGGTAAAGTCAAAGCGGAAGAAGATGAAAAAAACGAGAACGACTTTAAAGGGAATGAGACTTCATTTTGGAAATGAGACATTATTTTGGAAATGGGATAAGGAGATTAGGAAAGGAAGTTCTAGCACTGAGGTAGTCGGAATGAAGAATGCTAATGGTGAAATGGTATGGGATTCGGACAAAGTGAAAGATTGTATGAGAGATTATTTCAAGGAATTGTATGGAGGTCAAGCAATGGAGACTAACAACCTTCCCATTGAAGAGAATACGTTAGTTAATCCCGTTGTACGTAGCGGAAGAAGAATCAATATCGACGGCATTATATCCGTGATTAAGAAACTAAAGAATGGTAAGGCTTCTGGTATGGATGCTATCACCGCTGAGATGCTTAAGAGCGGTGACGGATATTTGTTGTGTGACTGAGTGAATTCATGAATACGTGTGCTGTGCATGGTGAAGTTCCAAATGATTGGAGAAAGGCGATTATCGTCCCAATCTACAAGGGCAAGGGTGATAAAGGCGACTGTACTAAGAATTATAGAGCGATTACCCTACTAAGTACCGCGGGCAGAATATTCACCAAAATACTTATTGAGAAGGTCATAGGAATAACTAAAGAAAGGATCTGGGAACTTCAGTTTAGAATTATGCCAGGAAGTTTATGTGTGGATCAGATATTTAGCTTGAGACAGATGTAAGAAAAGAGTTTCAGAGTAAACAAAAGAGTTTTCTGTGCATTTTTTGATCTGGAAAAAGCTTCCAATGGAAAACTGAGTGATAAGTTTGATATTAAGCAGGGCGTAAGACAAGGCTGCGTTTTGTTCTCCTGGATGTTCAATATATACATGGACGAGTGGCTAAGGTGTGCTCTCTTAGACGAAGAAGGTGTTGTTCTTGGGACAGTGAAAGTACGTGGACTGGCGTTTGCAGATGATAAGATTGTTACAGCAGAATCAGTCGACGAATTGCAGAGAATGATGAGCAGACTGGACACCAGCGTGACGAGTATGGATCTTAAGATTAACGCTAATAAAACAAAAATTATCGTGTTCAAAAAAAGAAGTGAGAAAACAGTATGCAACATTGTCATTGACGAAGAGAGGATAGAACAAGTTGATGAGTTCGTGTAACTTGGAAGTTCATTTACTAGTGATGGAAAGATAGATGCAGAGATATCCAGACGTATAAACGAGGGTAGAAAGATTATCGGCAGTGTACAAGCTATTGCTAGAAGTAAAGATGTAACGAGTTAAGGTAAAATTGCAATATATAACTCTGTGCTTGCACCCACAGTGTCGTATGATAGCGAGACCTGGACGTATCAAGAAAATTATAGGAGCAAAGTGAACGCGGTTTGCATGCAGTTCCTGCGGAATATGTGCGATAAAACACTAATGGACAAAGTCAGTAGTGAGTGGGTTCTTGAACAGTGTGGTGTAGAAGATACATTGTTTGATAAGAGCGAAAGAAATTTGCTGAGATGGTTTGGTCATGTTGAGAGAATGAGTGACGAACGTTTAACGAATCAAGTGTATTTAGGTAAGGTGAATATAAGGTACCCAGAGGTAGACCGAAGAAAGACTGGTTGGAATGTGTGAATGAGACTCTAGAGCAAAGGGCTATTAGAAGTCGTAGAAACACAAGAGCGTACATGGAGCGACGTATGAATGTAACGGAAGCAAAAGTTCTATGTGAGGATCAGGATGTATGGAGAGCAATTGCTTGTAAGAACAAGAATGATGCTCGAAACGAAAGATTTTGGATACTAATGGGCCTGCGTGATGAGATTTACTTAGTGGATTAGTATAATGGCTTTGCGAAGCTCTTCAACTGGGTTGATTGCTAGAGAGATGGATCAGTGACCCGTGTCGGAGGCGTGTTGTGGGATGAGTGTGTCATTTAAATGAACAGCACGCGACGTTTTGATTGATCTAAACCTACTCCCTCTCCCACACATGCCTTACTTACCCAGGGTTTCCCATGCCAAACAGACGGAGAACGAAGAGGAAGGGGACTAAGCAGAACACCAAAACCCAAATAATGGAG